>CACRSC010000057.1:158622-190729 GCA_902651635.1 Mastigamoeba balamuthi | reverse complement strand
AGAGAGAGAGAGAGAGAGAGAGACACACACACACACACAGACAGGAGTGTGTCTGTGTGTGCTGGCTGGGGCGTCGATTCGTGCGATGCTTCTGTTGCTGCGCACGCGAAGGGGTAGCGAGGGGAGAATCGCTCGTTGCACTTGACGATTGTTGATTGCTGTGTGCCTGGACTGGGCCCGAGGGGCCACTGCACAGCGCCAGCGATGGGCTGCCTGCTGGCGCTGCTGCTGCGTGCTGGGCGTCAGCTGACGGCGGCCACTGCCCCCCCGCGCCCCTCGCAGGTGCGCAACTGGAAGCGGCGGTATTTTGTGCTGCGCGAGGGGTCGCTCGCGTACTTTGCGAGCCCCAAGGACGCGGTGCCCTGCGGCGTCATCGCGCTCGAGGACATCTGCGCGGTCATGGGCGACGTGCAGGGCGCGCGGGGGCCCGGGCCCGGCCAGGGCGAGCTGTTCGAGCTGGCGGTCATCCGGCACAGCGAGCGCGACCCCCTGGGCGAGAACCACGAGGGCCTGCGCACGTACGCCGTCTGCGCCCCCGACGCCCGCACCAAGTGCGAGTGGGTCGAGGCCATCGAGATGGCCCGCATGGAGATACGCGAGGACTACAGCTTCGCTGCCCTCGGCGACGCAGCCCCTGCCCCGGCCCCTGCCGCCGTGCACGCCTCTGCCTCGGCCCCCGGGACGCTGCAGCGGCCCCTCACGCCGCCGCCCAAGCCGCCAGCGCAGCAGCAACAGCAGCAGCAGCAGCAGATGGCAGCTGTGTGACGGGCGCTGCTGGCCAGCAGATGGGAAAGAGAGCAAGGCAGAGGGGCAGGGACAGCAGCAGAGCGCAGGCACGCCAGCGCAGCGCACGCGGCACACACCGACTTCCCAATACACTGGATGGGTTGGGAAGGCTGCAGACTCCCGGGGCACACAACACCTTGCGCTGGCCACCTGCTGCTCACACACAGCGCACACCCACCGCCTGTACAACAACAAAGACCTCGTAGGAACGGCTTCTGGGCAATCCTGTCGATCTTCCAAACATCAGATGACAGCTTGGCCGAGCGGTCTAAGGCGATTGACTCGAAATCAATTCTCCCAACGGAGGCGTAGGTTCAAATCCTGCAGCTGTCGAAATCATTTTTCTCTTTGAGGTGCCGATCTGTCAGAGGAGACGCGATTCATACACTAGATCACTTCTTTTTTCTGCCTTCTGATTTTCTCTGATCCTTCGGTGTTATACTTTTTGATAATGACGTACATTAACTCTGACAGAAACATCCTTAAAATATCCTATAAAAGATAAGTGTTCTGAGTTCAGAACCCACTTGAAAATGACATGATCCCTCCAAAAATCTTAAACTGTGCTTAACAAAAGAGGATGCAACAAGCACCTCAGACCCCCAATTGAAGAAGAATGTTCTATTCTCTTTCATTTGCTCCAAATATGCCTGAGAGTACCTGAAGAAACTACTACTTTGTTCTATTGTTAATAGCAGTAAACTCAACTTCTAATTCTTTCAGTTACAAGTCCTTTTTACTCTTCTGAAACTCAGACTTATAATACTCATTTCCTATTTTTTTTCATTACTATAAAACTTATATGATAAACATTTGCATCCCTCCCTTCAGACTCAAACATCGTCTGGTACAATGAAAAAAAAAACCACGAATAATTCGACAGCTGCAGGATTTGAACCTACGCCTCCGTTGGGAGAATTGATTTCGAGTCAATCGCCTTAGACCGCTCGGCCAAGCTGTCATTTACATTTCAGAATCCTCCGAAAACCATCGGCATTTCGTGTCAATCGCCTCAGTTCGGCCAATATGTCTTCTCGATTCTCGAGATACTACAGGATCGCCGAGAAGTCATCCGATCTGCTTCTTTCGTTTGAAATCTTACCACAACTTTGCTCTGTACAAAGACCTGCAAGTTGTTTTGTATGTAGTATTACCCAAAGGCCAGTATTCTATTTTAATACAATTTTGAAAGAAGAAAAATGCTGAATAAGTTCATTTTCACACTTCGACACTGTGGCCACCTTGTGGTGCCCAATGGGCTGGGGGGACGGTATTGCTGAGGGGATCCTATACAGAGGTATGACGGCGTGCTTTGGGTCATGCAGTGCATTGTTGATAGCACGTCGTACGTCACGAGGGCTTAGCCAGTCAAAACCAAGACATTGCTCTGACACAGACAGCGCTGAGAAGAGGCCTCTGTACCACCCATACATGAAGGGACATACAGCAGCGCGGACACATATTCCTGAAGGCAAGGTTTGCAACGGACACAGCAAGATCATTGTATTGCATACACTCGAGATTCTTCAAGCACGTTTCCAGCCAAAAACCGGCCATCTCACCAATGAGAATTGGTCGGGAGGAAAGATGGGTAATTGCCTGTGTGGGACACAAGGATGTCGAATAGAGCTCCCACATGCCCATACATCATGCCTCCTGAGGCCAGTTCTACAGCACGAGGACGTGCAGGGCCAATGCTGCATACACACCGACCACCGGCACGGACAAGACTCCCGCGAGGTTGCCGTGCGAAGAGGGCTCGGTCTTGGCGTGCGAAGAGGACTCGGTCTTGGCGTGCGACGAAGACCGCACGGGCTGTGCCCCCGACGACGGACCATCGACGACAACAGACGCCACGCTGGCAGGCGACTGCGACTCGCTGGCGCTGCCCGCGGGCACGGGGACTGACGCGCACGCGGGCGCCAGGGCCAGGACAGCCTCGTCCTTGAGCTGCTGGATGAGGAGCGCCTCGCAGTGCGCGTAGGTGTTGGCCCCCAGGCACTGCTCGTAGCGCGTGTCCCGCACCGCCCGCTTCCTGACGCAGAGCATCCCCGCGCCGCCCTCTGCGCACTCGCAGCTGTAGACCTCGTCGCCTTCGGACGGGCAGTCGGCGGCTGTCGCGCAGGGCGTCGTGACCTCGGGGCTCAGCGGCCCGCACCTGCCCGGGCCCTCGGGGCGCGGGGTCTCGCAGATGCCCGCGGCGCAGTCGCGGTCGTTCTCGCAGGGCGCCCCGACGCCCTGGACGTACCGCGAGATGCACGTGCCGTTGGCCGAGCAGTGCCCTGCGGCCCCGCACTCGCCGTCGCTGCCGCACGCGGTCCCGTTGGTGTCGGGCGGCAGCCGCGTGCACCGGCCCCCGACGCAGCCGCTCCCGGGCACGCACTCGGCGCCGTCGTCGACTAGCACAGAGAGGTCGGAGTCGCTGGGCAGAGGCGCTCTGCGGTCAGCCGCGGGCCGGCAGGGCACGAGGGAACGCAGGGCCGGGGAGGGAGAGGGACGCACAGGGGCACAGGGCCGCAGCGGTCGCCCACGGCGATGTACTCGGGCTCGGTGCAGGCGCCGCCGTCTCCGCAGACGCCCAGCTCGAGGCAGTCGGGGCTCGTCGAGCCGGAGCAGTTGTGGCCGAGGGTGAGGTCTGCGGGGCTGCAGGCGCCGCCTCTGCAGCCGCCGGAGGGCATCCAGTGCCCGTCGCACTGCTCGTCTGTGCGGCACGCCGCGTGGGCCGGGAGCAGCGCCACGCAGTGCCAGGAGGAGTTGTCGCAGACTGCACGGGAGGCGTGAGCATACGCGGAGAGCGAGAGGCTCCCCATTATTGCGGGAGTGTGGTGTCGGTGCGCTCACAGGCCTCGAGCGGATGGCACTGCGTGGCGTCGCCGCAGACGGAGCCCACGGAGCCGCAGACAGTGGGCACGCAGGCGTCACCCCGGGCAGAATCGAACACGAGCAGGAGCAGAAGCGCTGCTGCGACGATCGGCACTGCTGTTCTCATGAGAGACGAAGGTTGCACTATTGAATTACGAACTGAAATTCAGTGCAGGAAATAAAAAAACTAGACGTGGAAGTCGTTATTTTGATTTATCCCGGGCTTTTGGAATTTGGGAACTGATGAATTCTGTCGGATGTCTCAACAAAGATGCGCACACAGCCTCGAGATGCAGCCTGCCGACAGCTCGAGACTGCTATCGGGAGGGATATCCTAGAACAACGAGGGGGTTTCCCGTAACGACCGCGAATTTGAGTCAGTTAAGATCCTACGTGGCATGCCAGTTTCAGCAAAGGCGTTTGACAAACACCGAGTCAAATTTGAAGCCCCAAACCTTCATTGCTTGACCCCTCAGGCAGTATCTCTGACTCACACGGGGGTTTGACACAGGGAAGAAAGATGTGCAAAAATGTTGTAGGTGTGGCACCTACCTCTGTGCACATATCAGGCCATTTGGAAACCCTGCACCTCGATGTGGACATCATTGTCACCAGAAGGTGGTCTCCTCAGATAAACCCAATCAGCATCCCACGGATACTGTAATGATATCTGCATGCTTCGTGGCACTGATGACCATGAGGGTGTGCTTGAGGAAACCTCTTTGCAAGAGAGTTTTGATAAACGATGTAGCACTAACATCCCCCCGAATTTTTACTGGGGGCCCTCTCCACCCCCGATTAAAAAATCCCCAAAAACACCTGTACAGAAAAAAAAAGACGTCCCCTGAATTCACCTGACCTTGCATTGGGCATTTGCATTTATTATGCTACGGTTTCACTCAGAGGAACAGCAGTCTTACGAGCTCTAAGGGCAGATGCAGACCTCTCTGCGAATATTTTCGATCCAACAGTTGAATGATGCACAGTCTTTCCAGATTTGTTCTGCCCAATCCATTTGGGAGACAGAATATGCTCCTTTCTTTGTAGTAAGAAAAGAGAATGATATGCCACTGAGAGGAGACTGATGACCACCACTTCGTACATCGGCTGCCTACTGAAAGGCAATATCAATTATGCTTCACTCATTTCATGAAGGAATTCCTTGTTGAAAAGACAACTTGGCCGAGTGGTCTAAGTTGAATCGAAAGCACAATATACAAAAAAAAATTAAAATTCGACATCTGCAGAATTTGAACCTACGCCTCCGTTGGGAGAATTGATTTCGAGTCAATCGCCTTAGACCGCTCGGCCAAGCTGTAATTCACATTCCAGAATCCTCCGGTAACCTTCGGCATTTCGAGTCAATCGCCTTAGTTCGGCCAATATGTCTTCTCGATTCTCGAGTTCCTAAAGGATCGCCGAGAAGTCATCCGATCTGCTTCTTTCGTTTGAAATCTTATCACAACTTTGCTCTTTTCAAAGACCTGCGAGTTGCTTTGTGTGTAGTATTGCCCAAAGGTCAGTATTCTATTTCTTTAGTACAATGCAGAAAGAAGAAAAATACAGAATAAGTTCAATTTCACACTTTGACACTGTGGCCACCTTGTGGTGCCCAATGGGCTGGGGGGACGGTATTGCTGAGGGGATCCTATACAGAGCGTCCTTTGGGTCATGCAGTGCCATGTGTGTTGTTGATAGCACGTAGTACGTCACGAGGGCTTAGTCAGTGAAAACCAAGACATTGCTCTGACACAGACAGCGCTGAGAAGAGGCCTCTGTACCACCCATACATGAAGGGACATACAGAAACGTGGATGGATATTCCTGAAGGCAAGGTTTGCAACAGACACAGCAAGATCATTGTATTGCCTTCACTTGAGATTCTTCAAGCACGTTTCCAGCCAAAAACCGTCCATCTCACCAATGAGAATTGCCTGTGTGGGACACAAGGATGTCGAATAGAGCTCCCACATGCCCATGCATCATGCCTCCTGAGGCCAGTCCTACAGCGTGAGGACGCGCAGGGCCATCGCTGCGAACACACCGACCACCGGCACGGACAAGACTCCCGCGAGGTTGCCGTGCGAAGAGGGCTCGGTCTTGGCGTGCGACGAAGACCGCACGGGCTGTGCCCCCGACGACGGACCATCGACGACAACAGACACCACGCTGGCAGGCGACTGCGACTCGCTGGCGCTGCCCGCGGGCACGGGGCGTGACGCGCACGCGGGCGCCAGGGCCAGGACAGCCTCGTCCTTGAGCTGCTGGATGAGGAGCGCCTCGCAGTGCGCGTAGGTGTTGGCCCCCAGGCACTGCTCGTAGCGCGTGTCCCGCACCGCCCGCTTCCTGACGCAGAGCATCCCCGCGCCGCCCTCTGCGCACTCGCAGCTGTAGACCTCGTCGCCTTCGGACGGGCAGTCGGCGGCTGTCGCGCAGGGCGTCGTGACCTCGGGGCTCAGCGGCCCGCACCTGCCCGGGCCCTCGGGGCGCGGGGTCTCGCAGATGCCCGCGGCGCAGTCGCGGTCGTTCTCGCAGGGCGCCCCGACGCCCTGGACGTACCGCGAGATGCACGTGCCGTTGGCCGAGCAGTGCCCTGCGGCCCCGCACTCGCCGTCGCTGCCGCACGCGGTCCCGTTGGTGTCGGGCGGCAGCCGCGTGCACCGGCCCTCGACGCAGCCGCTCCCGGGCACGCACTCGGCGCCGTCGTCGACTAGCACAGAGAGGTCGGAGTCGCTGGGCAGAGGCGCTCTGCGGTCAGCCGCGGGCCGGCAGGGCACGAGGGAACGCAGGGCCGGGGAGGGAGAGGGACGCACAGGGGCACAGGGCCGCAGCGGTCGCCCACGGCGATGTACTCGGGCTCGGTGCAGGCGCCGCCGTCTCCGCAGACGCCCAGCTCGAGGCAGTCGGGGCTCGTCGAGCCGGAGCAGTTGTGGCCGAGGGTGAGGTCTGCGGGGCTGCAGGCGCCGCCTCTGCAGCCGCCGGAGGGCATCCAGTGCCCGTCGCACTGCTCGTCTGTGCGGCACGCCGCGTGGGCCGGGAGCAGCGCCACGCAGTGCCAGGAGGAGTTGTCGCAGACTGCACGGGAGGCGTGAGCATACGCGGAGAGCGAGAGGCTCCCCATTATTGCGGGAGTGTGGTGTCGGTGCGCTCACAGGCCTCGAGCGGATGGCACTGCGTGGCGTCGCCGCAGACGGAGCCCACGGAGCCGCAGACAGTGGGCACGCAGGCGTCACCCCGGGCAGAATCGAACACGAGCAGGAGCAGAAGCGCTGCTGCGACGATCGGCACTGCTGTTCTCATGAGAGACGAAGGTTGCACTATTGAATTACGAACTGAAATTCAGTGCAGGAAATAAAAAAACTAGACGTGGAAGTCGTTATTTTGATTTATCCCGGGCTTTTGGAATTTGGGAACTGATGAATTCTGTCGGATGTCTCAACAAAGATGCGCACACAGCCTCGAGATGCAGCCTGCCGACAGCTCGAGACTGCTATCGGGAGGGATATCCTAGAACAACGAGGGGGTTTCCCGTAACGACCGCGAATTTGAGTCAGTTAAGATCCTACGTGGCATGCCAGTTTCAGCAAAGGCGTTTGACAAACACCGAGTCAAATTTGAAGCCCCAAACCTTCATTGCTTGACCCCTCAGGCAGTATCTCTGACTCACACGGGGGTTTGACACAGGGAAGAAAGATGTGCAAAAATGTTGTAGGTGTGGCACCTACCTCTGTGCACATATCAGGCCATTTGGGTCCCCTGTACCTTGATGTGGACCAGAAGGTGGTCTTCTCAGATAATCCCAATCAGCATTCCGCAGGTACCGTAATGATGTCTTCATGCTTCGTGGCACTAATGATTATGGGGATGCACTTGAGGAAACCCCTTTACAAGAGAGTTTTGATAAATGACTCAGTACTATCATCCCCCCTGTTTTTTTGCTAGGGGGCCTCTCCGCCCCCGATAAAAATCCCAAACACCAGTAGGGAAAAAATGACATCCCATGAATTCACCTGACCTTGCAGTGAGCATTTGAATTTATTGTGCTATGATTTCATCCAGAGGAATAGCAGTCTTACAAGCTCTAAGAGCAGATACAGATCTCTTTGTGAATATTATCGATCCAACAGTTGAATGATGCACAGTCTATCCAGATTTGTTCTGCCCAATCCATTTGGAAGACAGAATGTGCTCATTTCTTTACAGTGAGAAGAGAATGATACACCACTGAGAAGGGACTGATACATCAACTATCTACTGGAAGGTAATATCAATTATGCTTTACTCACTTCATGAAGGAATTCCTTGTTGAAAAGACAGCTTGGCCGAGTGGTTAAAGATGACCCGAAAGCACAATTTTCACAAATAAAAAAAATTCGACAGCTGCAGGATTTGAACCTACGCCTCCGTTGGGAGAATTGATTTCGAGTCAATCGCCTTAGACCGCTCGGCCAAGCTGTCATCTCAATAAAACCCCCCCCACAAGACTGTGGTTGTCTTGCTCCTGAATTCTAGAAAAGCTCACCCGGAGTGTTATCAATCACTGCTACAAAATATGGTGAAATAGAAATAGAAATTGCATCGTTCCGCTACCAGTGAGGGATAAGCTCTTGCAAGCCAGGGGTGTTGTGGGGGGGAGTGTGTGTGTGTTGTGGAGAGAAGGGTATGTCCAGGGGTGGTTCTGGGAAGACTGGTTCCAGAACCGCATCCTGTTCTTGGTTTAACACTTTGTCTTTGTATCTGTTGAACATACTGATTATTGTGTGGTTGTGGGCAATGTTGGGGGTACTACAAAATATGGTGTTGAAATCCATTCCATCTCTCATTTCTTCGAAAGACAACAACTTATCTTGCCTTTTTCATCAGACCTAAAACACAGCAGCAGATGATAGGTGATTCCTTGTCGAAATCTGGATTGTGGTTGTGTGATGATCATGAACAGAGAGGTGCACAGCAATTTGATAAGTTGAAGCTGCTTCTCACCTCTTGGTGATTGAATGAAGACCCGGTTTTGCATTTCTGTATCACACATTTAACAAAGAATATCAGGGGTTGCTGTACAATTCACAGGACTCCAACTGAGACAACAAACGAGACTCGAAAAGGAGCAAGACCACTTCACTCTGTATTGTGGCTTTCTGGCTGTTTTGCTGGAAGGTGGCTCACTTGGGCCTGGCCACTGTAATCCGTGAAACTGCACCAACCAGCGCTCCAGGCACCTGGACAGGTGACTCGAGTCGCCGAACTGCACCAAGAAGTGCTTTCTCTGAAGCTAGATTGGCAATTGAATCAGGGAGCTGAGAAAGATCATTCGTAATCACCATTCCACTTGCCCTGAGCGGACGCTGGGCTGTGAATTGCTGCTGGCTCGTTGAGCCCATCGCCGAAGGCCGACAGCCTCAGCGAAGCGTGCGCCGTGTGCAGGCGAGGGCGTCGTCGCTCGGTGCGATGCAGTCGGCGAGGTCTGCGCAGGCGGCCAGCAGTTCGCCTCTGACCTCCGCGACCCGCACCTTGGCGCCGTCAATTGCCGCGCTGCACCGCGCCACAACGGCCCGGCACTCGCAGATGACTGCGTCGCAGGTCCGTACGAGTTCGAGCGCCGCGCTGCGCCTCTGCGCGAGCTCCTCTGCGCTCAGCGGGCTGTCCTGCTGCGCCCTCTCCTGCTGGCGTTCCTCGTGGCCCTCTACCGCCAGTAGCTGCCCCTCACGCGCTTCCCTCGCTCCGCGGGCCTCACTGCCCTCTGTCTCGCAGTCCTCCTCGTCCACGCGCGGCCTCTGGGCGGTCGCAGCGGACAGAATGGCCGGCGGCTGCACAGTTAAGTGCTCGCAGCTCTCAGTCGTCGCCGGGCCGCGGGCCGCGTGCTCAGGAGCGGCGGCTGCGCCCAGACCTGTGGCCGGGGCGCGTCTGCGCGCCAACGCGCTCTGCCCCGCGTGCTCCAGCCAGAGGAGCACTGTCTCGATGCTGGGGCTCCGAGGGGCCTCCCCGTGGCCGCGACAATCGGCCAGGAACCGCCCGTACAGGCTTGGCATCATGCGAGGGTCGCTCGCCATGGCCTTGATGGGCGGGTCCTCCACGTCGATCGCCGGTGCCGCGCGTCTGCGCTTTGGGCGCCGGCTCAGCGGAGATTCAATTGAGCAGCGCGGGGAAATGTGCCACGGACCCCACGTAGGTGTTGGCGCAGAGGAACTGCACGACCCAGCGCCTGTACGCGCCCGGGACGCTGTTGAGGTCGCCCAGGAAGTGGACGCCCTTGCAGAGGCGCCACGAGCGGGCCTGCATGGCGTGCTGGTCGCCCGCGGAGCGAAGAACGCCGTGCAGCCACCGGCACGTGTCCGCAAAGACCACGCGCCGCAGACTCTCCATGCGCTGCTTCACCGCGTCCCGCTTGTTCTGCTCGGCGATGCGGGTGGCCTCGTCCGGGCGCCTGGGGCGCTGGGAGACTCGCTGGGCGCGGGGCATCGTCGGGGTGCTGAGTGGAGCGCAGCACAGCACAGCACAGAGTGGCGCCAAAATGAAAGCAAGACACGAATCAACAGAGTGCACTGATACCAATCACCCACCGGTGCAGCACAACGCGTTCTCGAAGCAGATCAATTTCTATTTGTCATGAGCATCGGAGCCTCCATTGTATTACTCTGGACCCCCGAGGAACTCTCTACCACGAGAGGAGCTGCCCCAGGGAAATCAACTGTTCTGGTTGGCGGCACCAGAGGGGCAGGGGCAGGGGAGGCCGAAGTGGAAGGGGATGGCGCTGCAGCGGGAGCAGTAGAGCTGGGCGCAGCGGGGGTTGGTGCACCGCGCTGCCCCCGTCGCGTAGCACGACAGCCCGTGGGCGCTGAACGCTGGGCACCTGGGGCACCTGCTCAGCCTCGCCCTCTGCCCTCCCGCAGCCCTCGCTGCCACAAAGTCCCCGAACGTCACCTGCTGCCTCGCCACCCTCTCCGCAACCTCCCGCTCCCACTCCTCTCTCTCAGCAGCCTCTGCAGCGTCGCCCGTGCCTGCGAGGGCGAGGGCCAGGGGGTCGACCATCGCGTGGGCCTCTGGCGGCACTGCCGCTGCCACCGCCGGCTCCACGTGCACGCCCAGTGCAGGGGGGCTGTGTGCAGCGCAGCCGGGGCACAGGAGGGGCACGTCCGAGTCCGCGGCGCAGCTCAGGGCGGCGGAGAGCGTCGTGCGGAGGCAGTCGAGGCAGCACAGGTGCCCGCAGCACAGCGTCAGCCGCCGCATGCTCTGCAGCACGTGNCGAGCGGGCCTGCATGGCGTGCTGGTCGCCCGCGGAGCGAAGAACGCCGTGCAGCCACCGGCACGTGTCCGCAAAGACCACGCGCCGCAGACTCTCCATGCGCTGCTTCACCGCGTCCCGCTTGTTCTGCTCGGCGATGCGGGTGGCCTCGTCCGGGCGCCTGGGGCGCTGGGAGACTCGCTGGGCGCGGGGCATCGTCGGGGTGCTGAGTGGAGCGCAGCACAGCACAGCACAGAGTGGCGCCAAAATGAAAGCAAGACACGAATCAACAGAGTGCACTGATACCAATCACCCACCGGTGCAGCACAACGCGTTCTCGAAGCAGATCAATTTCTATTTGTCATGAGCATCGGAGCCTCCATTGTATTACTCTGGACCCCCGAGGAACTCTCTACCACGAGAGGAGCTGCCCCAGGGAAATCAACTGTTCTGGTTGGCGGCACCAGAGGGGCAGGGGCAGGGGAGGCCGAAGTGGAAGGGGAAGGCGCCGCAGCGGGAGCAGTAGAGCTGGGCGCAGCGGGGGTTGGTGCACCGCGCTGCCCCCGTCGCGTAGCACGACAGCCCGTGGGCGCTGAACGCTGGGCACCTGGGGCACCTGCTCAGCCTCGCCCTCTGCCCTCCCGCAGCCCTCGCTGCCACAAAGTCCCCGAACGTCACCTGCTGCCTCGCCACCCTCTCCGCAACCTCCCGCTCCCACTCCTCTCTCTCAGCAGCCTCTGCAGCGTCGCCCGTGCCTGCGAGGGCGAGGGCCAGGGGGTCGACCATCGCGTGGGCCTCTGGCGGCACTGCCGCTGCCACCGCCGGCTCCACGTGCACGCCCAGTGCAGGGGGGCTGTGTGCAGCGCAGCCGGGGCACAGGAGGGGCACGTCCGAGTCCGCGGCGCAGCTCAGGGCGGCGGAGAGCGTCGTGCGGAGGCAGTCGAGGCAGCACAGGTGCCCGCAGCACAGCGTCAGCCGCCGCATGCTCTGCAGCACGTGCAGGTCCCCGCAGAGCACGCACTCGGCCCTGCGGCCCCCGCGGGCCTCGCGCAGCGCGTCGTCGATGCGCTGGAGCTCCACGACGGCGTCCGCGCGCGCCCGGGCCGCGTGGACGAGCTCCTCGGTGGCCGCCAGCAGTTGTCTCTTGGCCTCGGCTGCGCGCACGGGCTCGCGCTCGAGGGCCGCACGGCAGCGCGACGCCTCTGCCTCGCACTCGGCGACGACGCCCTCGTGCAGGCGCACGCGCTCCAGGGCCGCTGCGAGGCTCCTGCGCTGGGGCTCGCGCGGGCTGGCTGTCCGCAGCTCCGCGTCCTCCGCTGTCCTCCTCTCCTCCGCGACGAGCCTCGTGCCCTCCTTCTTGGTGCTGGCCCCGCCCGTCTTGCACTTCGCTGGCTCAACTGAGCCCCGGGGCGGGCCCGCGCTCTCCTGTAGACAGCAATTCAATTGGTTTGGCGCCCATGAGCGCAGAAAGGCCTCCGCACTCCGCCGCTCTGCTCCGAGTCCGAGGCCGACGACTCCCCGCTGGAGCTGCTGGAGCTGCTCGAGTTGCTTGAGCTGCTTGAGCTGCTGGAGCTGCCGGAGCTTCCGGAGCTGCTCGCGGGTGAGCGCTGCGCCACGCGCCTGCGCTTCCCGGGCGGCTGCGCCCCGCCAGCGATGCTCTCGATGTCGGGGCGCGGGGCGACGCCCGCCCTGCGGCACCCGGTCAGGTATTTGCTGTACGTGTACGGGGTCACCCTCTTGTCCAGCGCCAGCTCTCTCAGCGGCAGGTCGTGCACGTCGATCGCCGGGACGCGCCTATTGTGTTTTCGAGCATTTTATCATTCTGTGCGGGGAATTCAATTGAATCTGCGGGGCACGCACCCCGCTGCCTCGCGGGCGTAGACAGTGCGGCAGAGGAACCCCACGAGCCACTGGCGGTACTCGCCCGGGGCGTCGGCGCACAGGGGCTTGTTCCTGGGGTCCCTGAGGAGCTCCCGCGCGTGGGCCTGCAGCTTCCGCTGGTCTCTGCGCGAGCCCAGGGCGCCGTGCAGCCAGAAGCACGCGTCGTCGAACACGGCGTAGCGGAACCTCGAGACGAGCCACGACGCCGGGTGGGGCTCCTGGGCCTGGGTCGCCTGCATGCACCGCGGACTGCTGCTTGTGTACCGAAAAGCAGATGTGAACCAACTGATTTGATTGAGCGGAATATCCCATTCGGAATCAGGAATCAGAATGCACCCAACTACCTACTGGGGTGGTGGAATTCGTGATACTGCTGCTATGGATCAAAGTGGCATGCAGAGCATAGGTTTCTGTTCTGTCACTCTAATGCTTTTTTTGCTCTACAACAGCATGAGAGGCTATGGTGAAGCATATGCTTCTCTGAAATCCAGAGAGCCTTTATTTTGTCTTGAAAAAGCAAGATGAAGTTAAGTAAGCAGCTGCATACTGTGATGACTGACTGCTCAGACAGATAATCATCACTGCTCAATGAAAATGAACCAGATGCTTAAAAGATGAATGCTTGCTTGGAAGAGATATTAAAGCATTCAGAAGTGGAAACAAGGAGCTCAGAGATGAGAACACGAAGCTCAGAGATATGATTAGGATCCTTAAGAAGAAGAATCAGATGCTCAGGAACAAGAACAAGGAGCTTAAGAAGAACAGCAAGGTCCTGATGAAGAACTACCTTTTTTTGCTTCTATGCAGTATTGCCACCATGCTAAGACAGCTCTGAAGTGACAGAACTGGGACCAGCCAGTACAGCAGATGGAATGCACCCAGATCTAATATGCTTATAACATATCTTCACAGATAAGATGTGTTTCATTACATGTAGTACCTGCCTGATGTAAGATAAATCATATTACATAACACTATTTAAGCTGATACAGCTTATCAAAGCACTCTGAGAACTCTGATGAACAGTACATTGTTCAGATACTGATAGACTTATCCAAAACCGTAAGCAGGTAAAGCAGTTTGATTGACTCACATAGTATCTTATGTGGAACCTGAATGTTATTTGAATATAATGTAAGGGATTTTCACAAGAATGAGTAAAGTGTCTATAATCCAGACAGGGCAGAGCAGATTGAAGCAGAGCACAGCAGAGACAAAGTGGAGGGCACAAAGTGCATCATGTTCTTACACTTCTGCAGCTTCCTGGACCTGCTGCAGTTCTGCTTCACGAAGAAGGGGTTCTGATTCAGCTGTGTCAATGGCATCATAACACTCAAGGCCCACTGTGAGGCCATTGCATCATTTGAGGCCTGCACGGGCTTCACTGTGATGATGATGAGTGTGCTGGCAGGCAACCCACCCTCATGATCAGGCATGACATTGAGACCAAAACAGAGAAGATTTTATATGAAGTAAAGGTGCATGCGGGGTGGAAAATGACGAAAGGAATGAAAAATGAGTGCGGGACGGACGAGTATGAGTAACCACACCGCTGTTCAAGTGCCGTGATAAAAGATTTCGACAGCTGCAGGATTTGAACCTACGCCTCCGTTGGGAGAATTGATTTCGAGTCAATCGCCTTAGACCGCTCGGCCAAGCTGTCATTCACACCTTCAATTTTACCGAACACATCGCACCAAAGAGGTCCCAAGCCGAATCACTGTGTGACTGATTCAGTTATGATCGTGTCGATCACGGCTGTGCCGCGTGGTCGGCGGACGACTCAAGCAGCTGGTTGGCGAGAGCTCTCAGCATGTCGGGGAACGTGAACAGAGTCAGCCCCGGTGGCCAAGTCACATCAGTGTCTGCGCAGGCCACCGTGAGACGACCCAACACCGAACTCGGCAGTGGAGGCGGGACCGAGGAAGTAGAAGAGCGCAGGCTGGCCGCTGGACTTGACCTTGCGGACCAGCGGTGCCTCGCGCGACGGGACCACACAGAGCACGTTGAGAATGTCCTGTGAGCGGACACGCGGGACAGCACACCCGTGAGACCCCAGGCACACACCAGCCACACAGCACGCCGGATGTCTATCGGACGTATACTCTGCGCCTGTTGATCCCTGTCGCATCAGTGATGCCCTTGAGCGTCGCCGGGGAGTCTGTGGGGAGCCGTCAGAAGGGGGGCCGGGTGGGCACGAAGCGGCACTCTGCTGCAGGAACACCACAACCATCGACAGGTGGGCGCTCAGCTTCTCGGGCCTCCTGGAGGACAGCGGGGCCAGCTCACCCTGGCCTTGCGTCGTCGTCGCGTCAGAGGACATGGGCTCCACCCCGAGGCCAGTGGGCACCTCCGACCAACCCGGGAGAAATAGAGAAGTGGCCCTGATTCGCGTATCTCCCTCGGAGGGGGAGGGGCAGATTGATCGCGTGATTTGAAAAGAACCTGTTCCAGATTCCATTTCCGCAAATGACGAATACGAGACCACGAGGCCGGGGGCACGCACGGCAGGGGACTGCTGCCCCTCGGAGTGCGCGGGCACGGCCTCACCACCTCCCCTCGCGCCCTCCCTAGAGCGGCAGCGTCTCGCCGGGCTCGCCAAAGACCTTGTCGATAAACTGCGCAGCAGCGGCACGTGAGGCGCCGGCAGACAGCGGCAGAGGGCAGAGGGCAGCGGGGCTCACCTGTCTGATGCCCGGGGCGCACAGCAGCGGCCCGACGACGGGCATTCGTCTCATCGCAGCGAAGAAGACGGGGAAGAAGTTCCTACGACGCGACATGTCAGCCCCGTGACGTGGCGCAGGCAAAGCGGAGGGAGAATCTGGGGAAGATAGCGAGAGAGAAGATCGCACCCAAAGAGATTGAAGAAGCCGACGGCCTCGAGGACCATGCCGATGAAGGTCCAGCCGCAGACGACGAGGGCGAGACCCGCGAAGAAGCAGAGGCTGCCGCGGATCTTGCGCATGAAGAAGCGGCGGGCGCGGCAGGGCCCGATGGCCATGGCGACGCCGGCGAGGAAGAGGACGTTGCCGAGGGTGAGGAGGCCGCGGTCGAAGAAGAGCACGACGCCCAGGAAGACAAAGACGATCGAGATGACCGTCAGCAGCACCCCGATCTCTGTGCGCCCACCACGCACCCACAACACACAGGGCACCAGCACCAGCACCAGCACCACCACCACCACCACCAGCACGAGGATGCCTCTTGTCAGCCGCGATGCGACGTGGCACAAGGGTGCAAGGGTGGGTGGTGGGTGCCACCAGAGCAAGAGGAGAGAAGAGAGGGGGGTGGAGGAGAAGGGGGAGGGGGGACGCACTCTGCGTGTCCGAGTAGGCGAACATGGTCGCTCAGCGGGGGGAGGGAAGACGCCCTGGCGCTGCTCTGTGCCTGCCTGCCCGGCTTGTGGTCGGCGGGTTTTCAAAAACACAGCAACAAACGCGTAAGATACGAAGATCTCTTTGTAGTGGGCAGTGTATGCTCTCCGTCAGGGCTCTTATGAGCTTTGAAATATGTGAATGACAGCTTGGCCGAGCGGTCTAAGGCGATTGACTCGAAATCAATTCTCCCAACGGAGGCGTAGGTTCAAATCCTGCAGCTGTCGAAATCTTTTTCTGAGCTTCCCACGCACTGCGCCTCCAATGCAAGCCTGATTTTGCATTGTCACATACTGGAATCATACCAAGAAGTGGAGGCAAGATACCTTGAAGTACAAGGAATAAATAGATCACATGAAGAACGGATTTCATCTTCAAATAAGAAGTTAAGATGCTTAGCTCAACTAGTACTAGAAACACTAAAGAGAATGTTGATAAATATTATTTTGAAAACCAGCTGACATCACATGAGATCCAACTATCATAAATAAAAACTGTGAAAGAGGAATTGTGCTTAATAGAGACGAGAATATATGAACACTAAATGAGCTGAGAAATTAAGGTACTGTCTGAGATTGAAACCTGTGATTTCGGATCTGAATATGGAATTCCATGCGTTTTTGGTTTTCATGTCTTTGATATATGTGAATGTCTGCTCTGCTTTGCCTGTGGAATGCTGACATAGAGTATTTCAGCATTGCTTCTGCACAGACATGTCGATCACATTTACATGCTATAGTGGATCCAGTTCCTCTTCATACTGCTACACATGCTTCACTACATAGTGTAGTGGAAGTAAATTGCTGCTGCAGTGCATAGTGGCATCTGTGTAGCAGTGCATAGCAGAATGGGATCTGCTACACTGTGTAGCAGATGTCATATAGCAATGTGTAGCAGAGGCAGATCCACTATGCACTGCCACACAGGGTCTGCTACACTGCATAGCAGAGGTATTTGCATAGTGATAAGTAGTGAAGGTATGCATAGCAGTGTGTAGCAGAGGTTTTAGCATAGTAGTGCATAGTAAAGGTATGCATAGTGGCATGTAGTGAAGGTTTTTATGTAGCAGTGCATAGCAAAGGTATGAGTAGTGGCACATCGCAGAGGTATTTGTAGTGGTGTATTGCAGAAGGTCTGCTACACACTGCTGCTACACTAACTGTAGGGTCTGCTACACCAAACACACAGTGAAAGGTGCTCTAGTGCCTTCTGCTATGCTACATAGCAGAGAGTATCAGTGTAGCACTGTATAGCAGACCTTCTGCAAATGCATTACTATAGCATTGTGTCTGATACACCACATAGCAGAAGGCACTTCAGTCTACTATATAGCATAGCAGAAGACACTCATTTAGCAGCACATACCGAAAGCTGATGCTGGTTCATTCATTCTCTTCTCTGATACTTGCTGGTCCTCAGTGATCTCTCTTCCTACTCTTCTCACTCAAACGTTTTCTGCTGCCCTGGGCTTCTCTCCTTCAAAAGTAAAAACATGACCTGCCTGTTCTTTTAATGGCAGGTAAAATTGTTGTTTAATCACTTGATTTAGGTATGAAAGGAAATGTTTGAGAATTGTAGTGAAGAGGTGGGCTGCATAATTATGTAGTGGCATGTAGTGCCTTCATGTGTAGTGGCATGTAGCAGACCCTGCTGCAGCAGTGCATAGTGCAATGAATGAACTATGCAACATAGCGGAGGGTCTGCTACACATCACTATGTATAATGCCACTACACATTGCTATTCATGATGCTGCTATATGCTGCGCTACACATCATGCATAGTGAACCCTCTACTACACCACATAGTTCATTCATCATACTATGCACTGCTGTGGCAGGGTCCACTACATGCTGCTACATTGCTTAATGTGTTCTTCTGCAGAGCAATAACAATAGGCTTCTCTTCACACTTCAGGGATTTGTGCAATGCACCTGCCTTGGCATACACTGCCTGAAATCCCAAACTGAAGAAGTACTCATTCACTAGAGCCATAAGCTTGTTTTTCATTCATAATCATTTGAGTTCATTGCCCTCAGTGCTGTAGTACTGAAAATAAAGGGGCATGTGATATCTCACAGTCACTGTAGTGAATTAATTGGTCTAGTAATGCTACTTCTTTAGTAGAATTATCTTATGGGTTGATTTGCTGCTTTATATATTTTTGATATCTTAATTATTTAACCTACTCTGGGAGAAAAGAACAAAAAACGAATTTATTCTTGAAAATTGTATTACATCATTCAATTCATATTGGATATCACTGCAGTAGACAGAGCTTCCTCTTCCTCTGAGCTCCTACAGTAAAGAAGACTGTCTGAAGCATCAGAGAACTCGAAGTGAAAGTATCTCTTTACTCTTCCATCAAGTTCTCTGATTTCACGATCTGGAATCTATACAATCTCCTCTTTTCTTAAGCTGGGGTTGTTCTTTTGAAGATGTTGGATATGATGCTGATTGTAAATAATCTGAATGTGCTTCTTCTGGTCTCCTACAGAGAAGGAATTAAACATCTGAAAAACCCCAGGGATTTTCAATTCCTTCATTGTTTACTTCTCATAGACACTGTAATGTTTCTTGTTCGAATCAATTATATTGAATTATTTACCTTCAGAAGATAGGCTGGATTCTCAGTACCAAGTTGAGTTACCTGCTTCTCAAGGTCTGATACAATGCGTCCCAGACTGTGGAAGAGAGTTATGTAATTGAAGTCTCTGGTTGTCATCCTGTTGGCTTTGTTGGAATTAATAATTGCACGTTCTAAATCAGTTCATACCTTCTCTTGTTGATTTTGTTCTACTGGTCTGTCTTTTGGGAAGAACTGCAGAGAAAGGGTTCTGATGCAGTAAACACTCAGAGAATGTGCTTTTTACTCTCAGAAATCCCTTAACAGAACGAGAACCCTATGTGAAGCTCTTTTGGCTGCATTTCTCCGTTCTGCCTTCTGCCTTTGTCTTTTTTTTCTTGCTGAAGAAAGGCATTCTAATAACTTTTTAACGAATTCCGGCTATGAAGGTGAAAGATGTACGAAATGTTAACCTTGATTTCACGAAACTATGCTACTTGTTTCAGTTTAACTGCCAGATCTCCTGCCAAGGAGTATCAAAAATGAAACTAATGTGTATTACAGACTTGCTGCACAGAGACAAATTTAAGAAGTACTTTCAAATCATTTCATTTTCAAGGCTCTTCAGAAGTCTAAGATCCATATCTGTAATTGTATGATTATAACTCACAATAAAATAACAGATTTTGCTATAGTTTCATAACTTCAGTGCCTTGTAAATCGTGTTCTGATTGTACATCAGTAAAGAGATTACAAGGAAGAGATGAAGGAACTGGTGAGCTGGCAGTGGTCATTATCTTTGCCTTTAATTATCATGAACTTCTTCATGATGAACATGATGTGGTGAGAGCACCTCTATTGAGCAATTACTCTGAGAGACTGAGAGACAACTGTGTCTTCCACCACACAAAGCCTTTTGCTTTATGTTATACTTCACTTGCAGAGTAACTAGATCTCATACATGTTCAGCCACCAGTAGGGAAAGAATACGAGAGAGGAAATCTGAAAAACACAGAGTGAGACACTCGGTTGTATTGCCTTGGTAATGCGCATGGAATGTTTGTAGTCGAATTTATGCTTTAATTTTTGTAAATGACAGCTTGGCCGAGCGGTCTAAGGCGATTGACTCGAAATCAATTCTCCCAACGGAGGCGTAGGTTCAAATCCTGCAGCTGTCGAATTTTTACTTTTCTTATGCAAATACGATTTGGAATTGCATGATCCTCCATCATTTTTATGTATGAGACACTCACATTCTGCAGAGTTCATACACGAAGTTTCAGCCAAGGCACAGAGCCCACACAGCAGTGAGGGAAGTATACGGCAGGCACTCTGGAATCAGCAACCCAGCGTCAGGGATCCCCTCGCCTCAAGAATCATTGCGCAGCGCTCCCCCGTGCTTTCTATCCTGACCAGCACCCCGGGGCATAGCAGAAAAAATGGCTGCAGTCCAGACTGCCCCAAATCTACCATACCCAACGCAGTGCGGATACGAAGGCTCGGCGTCAACAAGCAGCAGCAGCCGCGTGCTTCATGTCATACGACAGTAACTGGACGCGCACTCGGCATTGCCTTGGGCATGGTTGATTGCCGTTAGCCTCGACTGAATGTGGTTCTGTACAGCGGGAGAGCAGCGTTGTTGCGGAGCGCTCTTCGATGCTTGTTCAGAGGTGCGCCGCGCGACATAAATAAAGCCAGGTCACTACCCGGCCAGAGGCCAGCGCCCGCGCAGGCCGTGGTGCGTGCTAGGACCTGAACCACAGCGAGCTCACCGAGCGGCTGAGCGAGTGCCTGGGCGCCCTGGCCTCGCCGTCGTCCCCCGCCGGCGTCTTGAGCAGCGCCCGCCCGATCGTCGACGACACCCTGAGCAGCGCCGCCCCCGCGGCCGTCGACAGCGACGTCCGCCTCGCGCGCACCCCTTCGCCCGCGTGCGCCGCCGGCGCCGGGGACGCCGGGCGCGGCGCCTGCGCCCACCCGGGGACCTGCCTCGCCACCGCGCGCGCAGGACGCACGGCCCGCACGCCCCTCTTGCACACCCGCCAGGCGTCGACGCAGCCCTGCGCCGCGACGCGCAGCCCCGCGAGCGCGCAGGCCTCCTCGGCAGAGAGCTGCTGCTGCAGCAGCTGCGCCAGCGCCCGCGGGTCGAGGCGGGAGAGCGCCAGCAGCGAGCGGCAGCCGCAGCGGGCGAGCGGCCCCTCGAGGTGCGCGGCGCCGCGCGCGAGCAGCCACGCGGCAAAGGGGCCGCCGCCCCGCGGGCTCGGCGGGCGCGGGCGCTGGCCGCGGGGCGTGCGGAGGAGCTGGCGGAGGGCCGTGCTCATGGGGGCGCACATCTCGCAGCCCACCGCGCGGGTCAGGCGGCTCTCGCAGCACCGCGGCCGCTGCTGCTGACCGGCGGCCCGCCTGCCCGCCAGCGCCGCCCAGAGCGCGCGCTGCTCGGGCATGGCGGCCCGCGTGCTGGCGAAGAGCAGCACGGGCACCGCGAGGCCGCGGGCAGCGCGCACAAAGCCGGGGACCTCCGCGACGACGCTGGCGGGGGCGTCGAGCAGCACGGCGCCGGCGGCGCTGCAGACAGAGAGCAGCAGGCGCAGGACGATGCCGGCGGCCCGCGAGCGGCCCAGGAGGTAGACTGGGGCGGCGGCGGCGGCCGAGGCGTGGGCGAGGGCCAGCGAGAGGTCGCGCACGCGGCGCTCGTCGAGGCAGCTGCCGGCGGGGGAGCTCGCGGGCACCAGCACCGACGCCTGGTACACCTCCGAGAACCTCCGCGCCAGGGGCTCCGCCTCCCACAGCGTCTCGCCGTCGGCGCAGCACCATACGACCGTAGGCGTCCGCTCCCCGTTCTCGTTCCTGTGCGACGGGAGATACGGGAATATCGCGAGATATTTCGGTGAGAATCTGGAAATCAGCATGACGTCATGCGGGGGCGCCACGAATGGGCCGGGGGCTTACCGGTAGCAGCGGACAAAGAGGGCGGGGAGCGCGCGGTCGCGGCCCAGCCACACCGTGTCGGGCGGCACGTCGGGGCCCGAGCACCTGCGCGGCTGCGGCGAGAGCACGACGACCCTGTGCGAGCCCGCGACGACGAGGTGCGGCGTCGGCGGCGAGCTGACGGGCCCGGAGGCCGCCGGGGGCGGGGGCGACGCGACGGCCAGCGCGCTGCGCAGGTCCTCGAGCGACGACCACGCGCGCTCGCGGCACAGCGGGCCCGGCGACACCGGCGGCGAGGGCGCGGGCGGCACCCACGCGGGGCCCGCGCGCATCCTGCAGACGACCTCGACCACCGCGTCATCGCAGGCATTTCCCCGGCCGTGATGTGGCAGCAGTGCGTCAGCGCAGGCATTTCCCCGGCCGCGGGCGTCATCGCAGGCGTTTCTCCGTGACGTGGGCGAGTGACGCAGGCTTCCCAAACGGGTATCCGAGGCGACAGCGGTGCCGTCGGGCAGCGCGAGCTCGAGCGCCGACGCGGGCACCGCGAGGCCCTCGTGGGCCGCGACGCGCGAGAGGACCGTGCAGACCGTGCGCGAGGCCGCGTGCACGTACGTGCGCGGGCGCAGGCGGTGGGCCGCGGGCTGCGGCACGTCGGGGCCGAAGGTGATGTGAAGCGACACGTGCTCCGGGTGGTCCGTGCGGTGCGGGGGGGTGACCGTGCAGCTCATGGCGCCCCTCCGGTGCCTCTCTATCCCCAGTGCCCTGTGCTCTTCTCTCTGTCACCTCTGTGGGGCAAGCCTGCAGAAACAGCGGCCCCGGGGGAAGTGTGGGTGCAGAGTGGAGTTTTGCGAGTGCACAACGGTGGTGGGGGGATCGGGGGGCCCTGTCCGCTGCTGCTGGGATCTCTGCGCCCCGCCTGGGGGGAGTGTGTTGGGGGGCGAAACAACAAAGTTGTGCCCGGAGTGGAAAAAGATCTCGATTCGGTGTGGGGAAATCTCGCAATCTGACGTGACACATGCCCCGATGCGGCATACGCGCGACCGGTACGACCCTGCACGTTTCCCATAGACGCTCGTTTGTGCACATGCACTAACCGTCATTCACGTAACGCGCCGCTGCAGAGTGCCCCGTGCTGCGGCGGGCGTTCCCCGGGGGTCCCCCTGGGGTCAGTCATTGCGTTTGTTTGGCTTATGTTGTCTTTTTGTTTGCTTTTCTTTCTTATGCTCTGCCTCTGCTGGGCCCGCTGGGGGCTGCGGAGCCCCTGCGGGTTGCGGGGCGCCGCACCCAGTCGCCGCCCACAGCCCAGCCAGCGGCTCTGCCATTGCGCTGCTGCAGTGCGGAACAGCCGAGCGCTGTGGGGAGGGAGGGAGGTGCTGTGCTGGCCCGGTGCAAGTGATGCGACATTCTGGCGGGGGTGATCGCGGAGAAGCGGGGCCACTTCAGGGGATCGCGACGTGCAGGGCGTTGCGGTACGTCGAGCCGTCCTTCATCGCCGTCTTGTTGCTCTTGTACTCGATCATGTCGCCAGTGAGCCCCAGCAGCGACTTGATCTTCTCGCTGCGCAGAGATAGAGATATCGCGAGGGGAAAAGCAGAGATTTCAGAATCCACGTCAACAGCGGAGGCGGAGATTCCGCGGAGGAGACGGCGTACCCGACACGGCGGACGTCAGAGTTCATCCAGACGCAGACAGTGTCGTACTTTTTCCTGACGCTGGCAACGACGCCCATGACCTCAGGCTCCGCAAAAAGCTCGCCAATCGCCGCAAAGAGCTGGCCGCGGATTCCAAGAAGATACGGGGGATCAGTCAGCAACATGAATCCGCCGCGAGGGGGAGGGCGCAGCAACAGAAAGCCCGCACGAGGTCCTCCCACATCCTGTCCAGCTCGGGGCTCTTCTTGGCGACCTTGACGATCCAGCAGCCACCGTTGGGCCAGTTCTGCAGGGCACAGGCCAGCCTGTCAGTCAGCACGGAGACCAAAGGATAGGCAGTAACCATGGCTGCTCCCCCAGCCCCAGCAGCCAGCAGAACCATCCAGAAGATGCCTTGTGTCACATCCAGAATAGCATCTATGGACCCGCCCCGCCTTCACCAGATGCCTTGCGTCGCATCCGGACGGGCAGCCATGGCTGCTCCCCCAGCAGCCAGAGGTTACCACACCCACCCCGCCCCCTCTGCAAGGTGCCTTGTTGTGCGGCCTCACCTCCCACATGGGCTTGGTCTCGTTCCTGAAAACGTAGTAATCCGAATTGTTGGGCAGCTGCGACGGCCTCTGCAGATACTTGTACACCCTGTGGTGGCGTCCACCGCAGCCCGGACGGTAGTAAGGGGGGACGGAACGTGAGCGAGATATTTATGGCCTCAGAGATCGCGATATTCATCTCGAAAAACAGGACCGCGCGCGAGGGGGGTGCGCGAGGGAGGGCCAACGGCGGGGGGAGAGAGAGGGGGAGAGAGGAGGCGGACCTCGCGAAGCCCTCGATCGAGGCCACGGTGATGAGCTTCTCGAGCGACTCCTCGTAGGACTTGTTGCGCTTCTTGGAGAACCAGAGCGTCCAGGGCGACTCGAGCACGTGCTCGCCCCCGGCCTCGGACAGCGCCGTCGCCTCGGCCTCGCACTGCTGCTGCTCCTGCTGCTGCTGCGCCACCTCCTCCTGCGCCACCACCTCCTGCACCTCCTGCTGCTGCTGCTGCTGCTCGGACATTGTCCCCCTGTGGAGAACCTTTGCTGTGCCTGAGAGAATCTGATGTAACTGGTGATGTCATGAGGAGAAGAATCCAGAGCTGTAGATTTTTCGGTATTGGCTATTAAAAGTCGTCTTAGTCTAGTCTGCGGAGGGACCGCTGCCGCCTGCTGCGTGCCGCCATCCCCCACCCTCCCCCCCCTCAGGTGTAGAACATCTGCCTGCAGGGGTCGCACACCCGCACGGGGGCCGCGTAGCGCAGGTTGGGCAGCTCGATCTTCTCGGAGCAGCCCTTGCACACGAGGTTGCCGCAGCTCCTGCAGTGGTGCTTGCGCCTCGTGATGGTGAACGCCTGCCTGCAGCACGGGCAGATGCTGCTCGTCTTGTCGCTCTGCCCCGCAGGTGTTTGCCGTGTGTCAGCCGTGGGCGGGGGGGCGATGCGAAGTGGCAGTCAATTTTATAAATCAATTGATTCGATGCGCACCACCCAGTGCGGCCGCAACCTCGGGGCCTGCGACCTGGGCGCCGCCCCGGGCCCCGCGGTGGCGTACTCGGGGATGAGGCGCCACGGCTCCTGCCTGGGCAGCTCCAGCGGCGGCGGCGTGGGGGCCATGGGGATGAGCTCCAGCTCCCCGCCGCTGCTGCTCCCCGCGGGCGTCTCCCCCCGCGAGCCCACCAGCGCCCCCGGGGCCCACCGCGCGCACCTCATCGCCGCCTGGGCCTGCGCCGCGGCCGCGCACCCTCGGACGAACGCCCCGCGGGGCTCCGCGGACCGCTCGCAGGCCTGGGCCGCGCGGCAGGCGCCCACGGCCGCCGCGTGGGCCGCAGAGGCCCCGCGGCACCGCAGCAGCGACTGGGCGGCGGCAGAGGCGAGGGAGCGCGCGCAGAGCAGCGCCCGGCAGAGGCCCTGCGCCCCGCACGCCGCGCCCGCGAGCAGCCGGAAGCCCGCGGCGGCGGAGCAGCAGGCGAGCAGCGGCTGGCAGAGGCGCGCAGACCGTCGCAGGCGGCAGGCGCAGGCGGTCAATTGACTGCGCCGCAGCAGAGCGCCGCACTCGCCCGACGCCCGCAGCGCGGCCTGCAGCGACCGCGAGGCCGCGGAGGAGCGGAGGAGCGCAGAGGCCTGCGAGCACGCGGCGGCGGCGGCAGAGGCGGGGACGCAGGGCCGCGCGCGCACGAGGGCCTGGGCGAGCGCCGAGGACAGGGCGGCGGACCGCAGGCGGCGCGGCTCGGAGGCGGCCGAGCAGAGCGCCAGCGCCTGCTGCCAGCCGCGCGCAGCGCTGGCCCCTCGCACGAGCGCAGCGCACTCCTCGACCGCGCGCACCGGAGGCGGGCTGCACGGGGGGTGGTGTCGGAGCGAATCAATTGATTTGGGCAGATTGAAACAGCGAGCTGGGCGGTTCTCGGTGTTTGGGGCGCAAATCAATTGATTTGGGCGGGTGGGCCAGCGATCGAAGTCACCGGGCCTTTGTAGAGGCGGGATCAATTGGTTTGAGCGGATAGAGCGCAGCGAGCAGAGTCTCCCGGCGTTTTGTGGGGGCGGAATCAATTGATTCGGGCGGGAATGAACAAACTCGGGGTCTCTGGGCTGGAGGTCCCAGTAGTCGTCCCTGTCGACGCCCTCGGGCGCGGGCTCGAGGGCGAAGGCAGCCCCCGAGGCCTGCAGCTCCTCGAGGGCCGCCGCGACCTCAGCGCCGCGGCAGGCGACCGCTGCCCAGGGCTCGTAGAACCTCTGCGCGAGGCCCGCGCAGCCCACGAGCGCAGCCACGCAGTCGCCCGCGTCGCCCTCGTTCAGCGCCACGCGCAGCAGCACCCGCGCGCGGCCCGCAGGCGTCGCTGCAGCGCGGCGGGCGCGGTCGACGCGGTCCGAGCCGCGCGGGAGGCAGTCGGGGAGGCGCACGAGGACGTCCCAGAGGGCGCAGCGGGCGGACCAGAGCGAGCGGGGGCGCAGGCCGTGGCACAGCGCGCGCTCCAGGGCGCGGAGGAGGCGCCGGGCTCGGGGGTCGTCCGAGGACACGGGGGCGGGGCCCGGGCCGCGCACGTCGGCGCAGCGGGCCCGCAGGAGCTCCACAAGCGAAAGCGCCTCCTCGTCCATCAGGCGCAGGCGGAGATATTTCCGGTGTACAGGGGAATCGCGAGTATCTTAGCAGGGGAGTGATTGGGTGGGCTCCTGAAGACTCTCTGAGATTGAATAAATATGTGAATGACAGCTTGGCCGAGCGGTCTAAGGCGATTGACTCGAAATCAATTCTCCCAACGGAGGCGTAGGTTCAAATCCTGCAGCTGTCGAAATCTTTTTTTCTGAGTTTGACCTGTCCTTTCCAAGCCTAAGTGCCCACCGGTGATGGCGAGCAAGCCTGCACGGACCTAGACAAGGCTGTCAGCACCAACCCGTTCTCCTTCAACTTTCAAGGCACTATGTCCCAGCACTATGGGGCAGTCGGGAGCCTGTTAGGGGTATTTCTTCAACTGCACCGCCAGGCCCCAACGCCGCGGCCAGGAGGCTGGGATGGACGGGCTGCAAGGCGAGGGCGCACTACTCGCTGGTCTCGCAGGGCGGCGAGGTGAAGATGACGGCGCTCGCGGGCAGCGCCGGGTACATGACTTAAACCCCATAACAGCACCGAGCCCCTCTGCGTCGTCCAGACCGGCTCCATGACGTGAGGGGCCTCGAGATGCTCCGGACGCCCGTCAGCATCTTCGGGGTGCGTTGCATTATTTGAGACCATCACAGCAACTGACTCACCGAGTCACGACAGCCGGACACACACGCGACGAGCATACGAGCCTGTGATTCTGCTCGTAACATAGAGGTCCTCCCAGGCGTGTAGCACTTGAGCAACTCTCTGATCAATTGAGCATAGGCCTCCAAAAGTGATCCTCTTTGTTGTACTCGCTGGTGTCCGCGGCTCGTTCGTTCTACACACCAGCGACCGAGAGCAGACCCGCGACCGCGAGGACAGCGAGCAGGAGGGCAGCGGCGGGCGCCGAGGCCTGCGGGGTGCCCGCGGCGCAGCAGACGAGCTGGGGCTCCGCGGGGGCGATCTTGAAGAGCAGGCACGACTCGACGCCGTTGTTGCACGTGACCCAGAGGCGCATCGTCCGCCCGCGCAGCTCGTCGAAGAGGTTCGTCTCCCACGACTGCACCTTCCTCGCGCGCAGCACCTCCCCGTTGGCGTAGAAGATGTTGATCAGGTCGCGCTCCACCCCGTCTGTCCCGTTGAAGCTGGAGTTTTCCCCACGTCAATTGATCCGTCCCGTACGAAACAGTAAAGTAAATTGATACAGTTAATTTCTGATTTATAAATTCAAGATTAGGGAATGAAAAATGGGGAAGTCGGCGGCTGGCGCACTGGCTGGACCAGGAGCCCGTGGCGAGGCGGAAGTCGAACTCGGTGTCGTTGAGGTAGTGGTAGGCGCCGCCGTTGTACTCTGTGTAGTTGAGGTACTCGACGCGGAAGCCGTTGCAGCCCTCGCCGCGGTGCAGGGGCCTGCCCCCCGCCATCCGGATCGTGTTGTTGGCGCTGATCACCGAGTCGGGCACCGTGTCGGGGCCCCACGCCAGCGCCGGCACCTGGGGCATGTCGAACGAGTACATGCACCCGTGGCACGTGCCGCGCGAGTGCGCGGGGGTCGCGAGCAGGGCCAGCAGCAGCAGCGGGGACGACGCGAGCCAAGTGAACATTTGGCTGACAAACACTTCACTAACGCTGATAAAATAAACAGTGGCTCCCGTTGCGGAGGGTCCGGGGCCGCTGGGGGGTTTTGTATCGGGCTGGGAGCTGGGGGACACCTGTCGACTTCGCACAGTGAGTGAATCTTTGGTGTGGGTGTGTGCGGGGGTGCAGTTTTCTTATGTGCAGTGGTTTCTGAGTCACCCGATAAAATGAAATCGGTTTATGAGAACTCCAAATAGAAGAAGCGCAGATTCCCATTCCACCAGGGCGTGGGTCGGGTGATAATCTATGGGGCTGGCGCGGAGCTCGTGGGTTATCTCCTCAGAAATGCTGTGAGGGCAGCAAAGGGCGAGAGTGTACTCGGCAAGTTTGTGCCACAAAGACAAGCCCCGAATTAAGACTCATGCTTTGTCTCAACCGTTTCCGTGTATTGGAATTCTGAACGACCGTTTGCTGTATGTTTACACTGCTCAGCCGTGCATAACAACTGCCAGCACGGCCAGCAAGAGGGCTGCAGCAGAAGGGGCTGAGCTCAGGGCGCCAGAGGGGCACGTGTGATAGGGCGCAGCAGAGGGCACGATCCTGAAGAGCAGGCACGACTGGACCCCGTTGTTGCAGTCGATCCACAGACGGACCGTGCGGCCCTCCAGCACGTCGAACAGCGTCCGCTGCCACACCTGCACGGCCCTTGCGAACACCTGGTCGCCATTTGCATAGAATGTGTCGAAAGACTCCCTCACCACGCCGTCGCACCCCACGTACCTTCACAGCCGCAGCCACAGAGACGCGAAAAAGGAGCAATTGAGTTCGAAAACGCCAAGTCGAAATAACCGGAGAAAAAAACGCAAGAAAAGGTGCACCTGCTGGTCCACGTGCCGTTGCCGCTGAAATCCTCTGCGCCGGGGTCCGTGTCGTTGCGGTACTCAGCGCGGAAGCCGTTGCAGACCTCGCCATGGTTGAGCGGGGTGCCGTCGGAGAGGTGGATGGAGTTGTTGGCCGAGATGGACGTGTCGGGCACTGTGGTGGGGGTCCACAGCAGCGTGGGCTCCCGCGGTGACACGAAGGCGTACAGGCACGTGCTGCCGGTGCTCAAACAGAGCGCCGGGCCCATCAGTAGAGCTGCAAGTCCGAGAACGTGCATTGGGCTGTGAGAACGTGACTGCCTTCTTGGGAACTGGACCCTCCCTTCTTCACTGCAGCAGTGAAGTGCCTCCAAAGTGATCACTGAGGCAGAACAATTTGCTACCTTTTCAATTTTCAATTGAGGGCAAGCACAGGGGAAAATACCCCATTGAACAGGAAGAGGTCAGAGTGTCTCTCCAATTGACGGTGGTCCTTATGCTCGTACTTATATGCCAGCCTTTGCTTCTTATGAGCTGAATGCTCAGTATCATGCTCAGAATGAGCCTAGCCAACTTTTTTACATGTAAAAGTGCATTCCAGCAATAAATCCCACTGTTTCTGAATGATTAAAGCCCACTAATTGTTGCGGTAATTCAGTACTGAAAAACTGGTGGGTAAGTCATGCAGTTACCGTGCAGTTATCAGAGCAGCACTTGGTATCCCATAAATTATGGGACACACCAGGTATACCAGTTACCTGCACAGATCCTGCAAGTGCCTACATCGGTATAAGAGTGGAATAATCACGCACAAATGCCAAATAAACACCTGGAACGTGTAGACAATGTAATGGGCGTTCGAATGAGCCCTTGATCATGAGTGCAGAACATTTTGACAGAGCAAAACCTCTCTTGAATGCCAAGGGGAAAGTAGTACTGCAGTGGAAAGTGTGGAACCACGTGGGTACCTGCTACCCCGCCATATGCTCACGTCAAGCATGTTGCGGCGCGTAGCGGAGGCTTGCATAGCGGTGCATAGCGAATGGTCGAACTACGCACCGCTATACAGGCCTTCACTACGTGCCGCTACGTAAGGTCCACTACAGTGCGTAGTGGAGGGTGCATAGCAGCGCGTAGTTCTACCATTCGCTACGCACCGCTACACAGGCCTCCGCTATGCAGGGTCCGCTACACTGCATAGCAGAGGGTGTGTAGCGGCGCGTAGTTCTACCATCTGCTATGCACCACTATGCAGGCCTCCGCTACGTGCCGCTACGCAGGGTTCGCTACACTGCGTAGCAGAGGGTGTGTAGCGGTGCGTAGTTCTACCATCCGCTATGCACTGCTACACAGTCCACCGCTACGTGCTGCTACGCAGGGTCTGCTACAGTATGTAGTGGAACCGTTCACTACAGGCTAGGCTGAATCAATTGCAATACAAATGAAATGAAATTGAATCGATCAATCATTGTTTTGGTGTCATTATAAGAGAGGGAGCAGGCAGCTTCAATCTGGGGGGAGAGCCTGTTCATAATGAACAGAAAAGGAATTCAGTGCATGGCGTGGGACCCTGCTGCAGCTGCAGGAGCTGCTGCAGGAGCAGCTGCAGCAGCTGCAGTCTCAGTGCCATGCACGGTCTGCTCCATGAGATCCATGGCATCGAGAACAGCCTGAGAGCTGGTGCGGGTCGTGCTGTGCCTGGGTCTCTTGGTCCTTGGTGTGCGTGGGGACTCTGCACGGGATGAGCTTGCCCTGCCCCTCCTGCATAAATTGTTAGTCATCAAAAAGGAAAGAAAGGGGAGAACTCACGACTCATTGGAGTGCTGGTTCTGCCAGACAGCCTGGATGTGCTCACAGACCCCCTTGTGAACAGTGGGGTTCTCTGCGAAGAACGTGACAAACTCGGGAGGCCAGACTGCCTGAATGATTTCGTCGAAGTGCATCTGAGTGTTTGTCCTGTTAATGGTTAGTATTAGGAAAACAATTGTAATGAAAACGCACTTCCACTCGGGATGGTCCTTGAACAGTAGGGCGTAGTTGGCCTTTGTCCACTGCTCAATCTGCGCAACAATGGGCCTAGCCATTATTGCAGACAGAGCACTGGAGAAAGGACCACTCTTGGGAGGGAGGTTGCCCAATCCAGGGACTGTGTAAGCAATAAGTGTCAAACCTCAGAAAAAAAAGGGCACGTACCGGGAATGCTGCACATGATCTTCTCCCTGAGGGTCAGGTCCCTTATCTGCCTGCTGGAGTCCATGCTCTGCTGCAGCACGTCCAACCTTTTTTTTGAAAGATATATGTTAGAGTGTTAAGAGAAAATGAAGAGAGAAGGGACCTACTGGTTTATCAGTTCACGGAATGTGGCAGCATTGAGAATCTGCAGGCTCTTGATGCCTGCCCTGACGTCTGCAAAAGTGCAGGGCTGGGCTGCCTGCTCTGAAGACGGCTTGAGGTTGAAGGGGGCCAGCAGCTCACGTGCCCTTCCCATCATGTTCGCGATGTGCTGCTGCTCCTCTGCCGCTGCACGTTCCTCTGCTGCTTCTGCTTCATCGTGTGCCCTGGTGGGCACCCCCCTGTACTCCTCGCTGCCGACCTGGCACTTCTCATCACTGGAGAGATCGGGCTCGCTGGCTGATGCAGCACAAGCAGCACCTCCTATATGTTTAAGGGAAAAGTGTTAGAGGGGAAAAGAGTCACAGGGTTCTATGTACCTCCTGTCACAGACATTGCCTTGGGTTCAAGGACAGAAGGTGGCGGGATGATGATGATGATAGGCCCAGTGCAGCCCTTGGTCCTCTGTTTCTTGTCCTTCTTCTTCTTCTTCTTGCTCTCTGCTGCACGAGAGCTGGTGCTCTGTGCTTTTGGCTTGGGGTGGCTCGTTTTGTGAAGAATAAAAAGCTCACAAATGACATCATAGGGATTAGTGTTTGAGCAGGAGAAATCGGTTTATACTTCCACTACAGTGCGTAGCGGACCCTTCGCTATGCACTGTAGTGGCACTTTGTGTGTAGCGGCACGTAGCGGAACACGCTATAGCACGTTTCGCTATGTACTCCAGTGTCTGGGCACAAACAACTGGCAGTGGTCCAAACCTGTCTATGTTGTCCGAAAAGTGGCAAGAGAGGTGGTTGTAGTATAAGGGCCTGTAAGGGCCATACTCTGGATGTCTTTTCCTCTCTGTGCCACCATCCTCTGCTTTCTCTGGACAGATTTTCTGCAGTTGCTCCAGCTGTTTCTTTCCCATGATGTCCAGCAGCACCTTCCACCACTTGACTGAGATGGTCCCACTCGTCAGC
>CACRSC010000057.1:135025-157796 GCA_902651635.1 Mastigamoeba balamuthi | reverse complement strand
ATTGAGCACACATGCCTGATGAGGCTCAGCTTCTCCTTCTGCAGTGACAAGCCGTCCTCTCCCTCTTCCACCTCGCTGTTCTCTGATAAGCTGTCCGAGCTTCCCTCCTGTTCGAGCTGGCTGCCTAGGCACAAGGCAGCTGTTCTCTGCCTGTCTTCTGCCGTTTTTCCACAACGACCCTTATCTCCTTCCAGCTGTGGTGCTTCCTCTTCATGGGCAGTCCTCGGCTGCTGTCCCTCATCCAGCATGCCCTCCATTGCTGCCTCGGCCACTATGGCAGCAAACTGCCTGGACTGGCTGATGTGGCTCCACTCTCTCTTTGCTGCTCTTATAATTGTTAATTATGTGATTTGAATTGAATAGTGGTCTCAATAAAATACCTGTGCTGTCCACAACAAACTGGCGTTTGTTCTCTGCTGCTTTGGCCTGGCTCCAGGCAGCTGCCCTGTCTGCAACGAACAGAGCAGACCATCTGCCTGATGTTGCATTCCATTTCTCGGGGCGATGGTGACTGCCCATGTGCCCAGCCCTCTGCAGGTGATACTGCGACGTGTAGTACCTGTCACATGCACTGCAGCGGTATGCCTTGTACTCCCAGGCAACATCTCTCTGATGTTGCCTTGACGCCATCTGTGCACAAGGCTCACCTGCTGTGGCTTCCTGAGAACCTGCTTCCATCTGCATTACTGCTCACCTGTCTGTCCAGCTAGCACAGCACGCAAATGACGTAAACTAAAATAACTATCTGCACTGAATCACATAGACTTCCGCTACATGCCGCTACGCAGCCTTCACTACACACTGTTGCAACACAGCCTTTCGCTACACTCTGCTACATAGGGGTCCGCTACGTGCTGCTACACCAATCCTCTGCTACATGCCACTACATGTGGGTTCGCTACGCACCGCTACACACATGCTCTGCTATGCACTGCTACATGTGGGTCCGCTACATGCTGCTACACACCTTCCGCTACATGCCACTACGCTTTTCTGCTTCTGCTACAGTGCATAGCGGAGGTCTGTGTAGCGGCATGTAGTGAAGTTGCTTCTGCTACGGAACGTAAATGTGATCGACGTGCTAAGACAAGTTGGGGCTGCCTTAAACAGTTTAGGGGGCCGCCCTACATTATACTGCGCTTCTTTAATGGGGAGCCACCCTCTATAGTCTGAGGCGGGGTAGCACAGCCTTCCACACCCCACATTCACACAGTCAAATAAACCAATTCAGATTTATACAATTAAGTTATCTATTTGTCGAGTTCCTGGAATAGGTTGAAGATATTTGGTGAATATCCGAGAGGTCGATTTTCTGAGTATGAGGACCATCCTCCGTATGTGAATGGGAGGATTTATGGAAGAGCAGCTGAGAGAATCAGAATGACTGCAGCGGTGATGGCAATGATGGCAAGCATGTTATCAGAGGTACTCGGTTCCACATTCTTGACTGGATCGGAAAGTGGATTTCCCCTGAGGGTCTGATCTCTTGGGGGGTCTGAAGGTTTTCTGTACGATGACGAAGTGTAGAGTGTGTGCTCGACATCGTACTCCGGGCCACGGAGAGTTGTGTGTCGGACCGGAAGTGCACAGTGAGGGTCCCAGGGGTCGATCTCTGAGCTGTGTATCTTGAAAGGATCCCTGGTGTGCTGTGGAATGTGCAGTGTGCCTCGGTAGAACGATGCATTGGACAATTGTGTTTGTGTTTCGCCCTCTGTGGCTTGTTTTACCCCACCAATGACGTTTACTGTGCTCTGCATTTTCCACTCAAAGAGGTTCCTGAGAAATTCAGGGATGCACAGACATACGTGGCATGATGCACTTTCTGCACCTGCTTTTCATTCTTTTGTTTGTTCAGCCCTTCACCATCTCTTCCCCTCATGAACACCAACATCGACCTCGACAACCTTCTCAGGCGTGCATTCATCACTGCCTCAAGGCTGCCCACCGTGGATGACGAAGTGCGCCGTGCCCTCATCGACACCCTGAGCTCTCTGCGGGGTCTTTTCCAGTGCAGACTTTGGTTCCTTTTTGCTGGGACTCACTGCAGATGGATTCAGCACTGCGATTGTGCATGCCAACAACATGCACTCGCCCTTCATGATGTTCCGCATCGTGGACGAGCTCGCTGACAATCCTCAGTACGCCCTGCATCGCTTTTATTACGGGTATCCAGATCGGGCTTAATCCGTGCTTCCTCCACACTTTCCACAGGGGGCCTGCTCCTGGTCCCGATGGGGGCAACCCAAATCTGGGAAATGTGCCCCACGTCACTGCCATGATGGAGCAGGATGCGGACACCGTGGTCACGCAGGCTGCGGTCACGCAGACGGGGGTCGCAGAGCACGACGAAGGACCTGGAGTCGATGGGGAAAACCAGGAGATGTTGACAACGAACGAGGTCATGGAGGCCCACGTCGCCTATGTACCGCCTCCTCCCACAGACATCGACGGCATTTACTGCACACTGTGTGGGCCCCTGCGCAATGACCACATCGCGTACCAGATGAACGCGGACTTCTTCGCGAGCAGATCTTATACTGCAGCCATGATGATCGAGCACCTGCACGTCGACTGCACGGTCCAGGTGGTGAACTCGCTCGAGTTCGGTCTGGTGACGGCATTCAACCGCGACGCGCACATTGTCCACCATGGTGAGCAGTACGCCATTTTCCTTTTCCAGTACTCCATCGGGCTGTGGGAAACATATCCCATGGCCCTTTCGGAGCTGCTGCCGACATTCAAGAGGCGCTACCCTGTGGTGGCACTGGATGACAAGACCCCCATCATTTACTGCGATCCCCTGCCTCTGCCCCAGTGAGGTCTGCTCTCACAAGTGCCTCAAGTCCCCTTCCCCACGAAAGGTCCCTGAAACACGAACTCCCCTTTTGAGGCCCAGGGTTTTCCAGTAAAGATCATCATGTCCCTTTTGGGCGTCTTTGAGTATTTCTACTTCGGCGTGTGTGGTCTTAGTTTTTCCACTTCGGTTTTCCAAGCCCTTTCAGGTGCATTGTGCACGTGGTGTGGGCTGCAGGAATTCCACGGCGTGACTGGCACAGTGATGTTCTCTCCTGAAGGGCCCTGGGTGAGGCACTGTTAAAACACTGCTCAGAGGTGCTCGGGAAGTCGCAGTGCGTTGTGCATGTTTCGGGGGAAAGTGAGGCTGTGGTCGCGTGGCAGGGCACCCATTAAAAGAAGGGTTGACCACTTTTCTCTGGGAAGCCGGAGGTGCGTGTGCGTGTTTTGGGGCAGGAGGGGGGTGGAGCCGTGTGGCAGGGCAGGAGGAGGAGTTTTAAAACCTTAGAGAAACACACACTTACCACCACACACACACACAGAAAACGCCAACCGATTTCAGACACCCCCCGTGCCTCACCCAGGGCCCACACACCCCGATTCCCACTCTTTAACGGGACACACCCCCAGCGACACGTAGTCAGGGCACCAAAAACACCTTTTAAGGGGAGCCCTGCCCTGGAGCCTTCCCGAGACATGCTCCTGACTCACGATACAATTCCTGAACAGCATTTCAACACAAACACATGATAACTGAGACAGTGAAACTCGAGGCACCTGGCCTGGGAACTGTGCGTGCTGAGTTCAGGGCCATATACCCCAAGAGTGGGAACAACACCACAGACAGCTCTGATCGACCTGAGGACGTGCGGGTGTCCTTCATGGTGCCCTCTGTGTGCTGGTGGGATCTGGGAACACAGGCCAAGTATGATGCAGCGATCCAGTTCATGGAGAGCGGCCGTGCACCAGCCAACCTCCTTCAGCGAAGACTGGGACGGTGTGCAGTGGGGCTGATTGGAAGGGCACGGTCTGCTCAGAACACTGGCAAGACTGCTCCAAACATCGGCGAGGATGGCGAGCAGCTGGAACAGTTTGAGGTCGTCATTTCGTATGCCCTGAAGGAGGAGGAGGAGGACCTGGCCAATAAGGTCATAGTGATTCCTGTCAGGCGCAGGGCTGGTGAGTGGTAGAGACTTGGACTCCGTGTGTATGCACTACCAGAGAAGAGGGATGCCATCCTCAAGGCGTTCCTGGGCAATGGAGAGCTGGTCCCGCACGACCTGAAGGCAGTTTATGCATGAGTGTCTCAATCATATGTGGGCATCTTGCAGCCTGACATCGCAGTGTATCTCGGGCGCCTGGCGAACCACCAGCTGCACAAGCCCTCGTCCATGGTGTCCCACAGGTCAAGCATCATAAACACGACGCGGTACCCGCACTCGCATCTCCTGCTCGACGAGTCATTCATTTCCAGCGAGGCGTGCAACGGGATGAGCAGCCTGCGGTACCTGTTCATGGTTGACAGGTTCACAAAGTTCGCATGGGCGTACTACGTGATGAGCGGCCAGTCGAAGGCAGTGTGGAACAATGCAGGGAAGGACATCATCCAGGAGTTTGTCATGCACACGACGATCTGAGGGCGCGAGCCAGAGAAGTTTGTTGTGCACACCGACAATGGCTCTGAGTACAGAAAGTCATTTCACACAGAGCTGGAGAGGCTGGGCTGCTCAATCATATACGGGACTGCGTACCACTCATGGGCACAGGGCGCAGTCAAGAGGATGAGATGTACCCTGAAGCGCAAGGTGGCCATGACTCTGACAGCACGAGGCTCCAAGAACTGGCAAGCAACACTGAAGGAGGTCGTCGAGGACTACAACAACACAGTGCACTCAGCCACGGGGTTCACGCCACGCTTTGTGCATGAGCTTATGGCGCAGGAGGATGCCCCACGGAACCCCCGGGCACTCCAGCTCGTGCAAGCCATCCAGGAGCGTTTCGCAAAGCAGCAGTGGCATCTGAATGCCCAGTGGTACGACAGGGACGTTCTGCACCAGGGCAACCTCATGCGCATGCTCCGAGAGGACAAGAAGCAGGTGCAGGGCGACAGTGTCTTTTTCCACAAGAGGTTTCTGCAGAACTGGTCCACCGACGTGTACCTCATGCTCCTCGTGTGCGTGGGCAGGACAGTGACCGAGAGCACTACAGGACGCAAGATGTTCAACCTCAACCCCATCACGCAGCAGGACCGCCTACAGCTGATGGAGCAAGGGCCCATCTACTGGATCAAGAAGCTCGAGAACCTGCGGGACAGAGGCAGTCGCCCGGTGATTGTGTATGGGAACTGCCTGCAGTGCATCCCAGGAGACACTGTGCGTGGTGAGCAGAAGGACCAGATCGATCTGTACTGGGCGAGCACACCGAAACGCGGGCCCATCAGACGCCCCAAGGCAGCACCAGCTCCAGCAGAGAGCGTGACCGAGAAGGTGTGCAGAGAGAGCCGTCCGCAGCCCATGACAGAGGCAGAGCGTGACAGGGCCATTGAGGATGCAGGCGACATCGGCCTTGGCGAGTTTCTGCAGTCAGACGAGGTGGGCATCCTGCTCGAGGACATGCGCCGGCAGATGGACCTGCCTACGGAGGACGACCCCAGGACAGCTGAGGACGCCATTCTGCAGGAGGTGGTCACTGTGCATGGCCTCGTCAAGAAGCTCCATGTGGTGGTGCTGCAGATGCCCGACTCTCTGTGGGGCATTCTACATCACATGGACCACTTTGTCGTGTTCAGGGCGCAGAGGTCGGGGCACATCACATTCTGGGACAGCATGCCCAAAATGGCAGAGTGGGAATCGAGAAGAGACGAGATCGTGCATGCCATCATGGACGAAGTGGACTGCGACATTGAGTGGGTGTTTACGGGAGTCCAGACACGGGTGTCAGAGTCGGCGGCAGAGAACTGTGTGAGAGTGAACTCGTGCGGCATTTTCGCCGTGATGCTCATCGGATTCCTGATTTCGCACGAGATGCACTTTGACGAGGAGCAGTTCGAGTCAGAGCACAGCTGGGAGACTCTGCTGCACCAGAGGAAGTATGCCAAAAACACACTAAGGGACAGAATGCACCAAATCGCCAAGTGATTTTCTTATCCCAAGGGCAGAGTGCTTGTCCACAGATGTTTGATGGTCTTTCCTCCACTGCTGAGCTCGTGGGGGCACTGTTTGAGTGGGGCAGAGACGGGAAAAAGAAAGAAGGCCAGGAGAACAGAGACGTGGCTGACGATGTCAACAACCAGGACAAGATCGATGAGCAGAACAACAAGTGCAACAAGAACATGTACACACTCCTTGCGGGGTACAGTGCAGTGGCTGTGGTGGGCATCATCGTGTTGATTTTCGTTTGGCGCAGAGCGTAGGGCACATGGAAGTCGGCCACAACCTTCCACGGCGCCTCTGTGACTGCGCCAGAGAGGTGGGACAGGATGGAACACCTGCCGGACTGGAATCACAGCAACATCTCATGGGCAGAGTTCAACGAGTGGCTCAGAGAGCAGGGGTTCACTGGGCGCACATTTTCTGAGTGGAACAGACATAAACACCCACATGATGGACAACTCCTCCTATCCAGACACCGTGCAAATCATGTTGCTCATACTGCTGATGGTGCTGAGCACCATACAAACCCTGCTGTTGTCCATTCGAATGCGGTGTATGTGCAGAAGAGAACATGTGTTCAGTCTCAGTCGTCGGCGGCCATGGGTGCCACGTCGGCGTCCACTTGAGGAGGACCCAGCCCATGGATTTCTGCATCGCCTTTGACTGAAGCAGGCAGGACCTCATCGTCACACTGCCCAACCCCATTCGGAACCGTGTCGTAGAAGGTGGCACCCGTGCAGAAGTGCCTGAACATCTCCTTGCATGCCGGGAGCTTGGAGATGATGATGTACGTGCCGCGCATTCTGTCCATCATTCTGGGCCTTCGGCTCTCGAATTGCAACACTAGATGCAACTGCTTGAAGAACACTGAATTTGCACTGATCTTGTTCTTCTTTCCGCACTCGAGCACCCATGACACTGCTCACTTTCTTCATTGCTCAAAAACTGCCAAAAAACGATTTCTGTCAGAGTTCCAGGTATTTCGGTGGTTCCTTTTGGCTTCCATTTTAATATAATCTACTCTGCGAGAAAAGAGCAAAAAAAACGAATTTTAAACTTGAATATTGTATTAAATCAATCAATTCTTATCGGAAATCACTGCAGCAGACAGAGCTTCCTCTGCCTCTGAGCTCCTACAGTAAAGAAGACTGTCTGGAGCATCAGGGAACTCGAAGTGAAAGTTTCTCTTCACTTGTCCATCAAGTCCTCTGATTTCCCGATCTGGAATCAATGCAATCTCCTCTTTATCAAGCTGTATTACTGTCGTATGCTGCATTCTAAACAACTCTTAGTAATTAATCAATAAAGACATACTAACCCTTTAACGACTGTAGCAATCTGTTCCTCTGTGTGAATGAGATTTCCTGCAAAGGCCTTCCGAAGCTTCTATTATGATATTTAGTATATTAGCAAAGAAAACATGTACCTGCTTCCCCTGCCCAAAATGCCCATCACACACTGAGTGACCATGGCAAGGGCCATAGAGGTCGAATGAGACTCTGATATGTCTCTGATAGTCCTGCCAGATTTGATTCTGCATCAATATTAGTATTATTGTAAGGTAAAAGTGCAAACCTTCAGCTCTCTGATTGAGAAGATTATGTTCTTGACCTTCAGACCACCATCTGCCCAAAAGTGCAGTGCAGTGATAGTCAGAGGGATATGTGGGAAGTCCTTCTTGATTGTATTCCACAGAGACTGCATTCCCAGGGACGTGTACTTCCACGTGCTTGGAGCCTGAACCATACAGTCAAAGTGATACCACTTGTCATCCACAAGACCCCAAACTGCGAAATCCAAGTCATGCAACTTGATTTCAGCAGTTTCATGGAAGATGGTATAGTCGAAGATAATCAGAAGTTCCCCTGCTCTGAGGTTGTTCTTATGAAGACGCTGGACATGACGCTGATTGTAAACAATCTGAATGTGCTCCATATAAACGAGATGCTCCTCCTCAGAGATCAGCTCACCACTGCGCTCCTTCAGCCTGAAATCAGTACAGATTGGGCAGGAGTATCTGAAAAAAATGAGTGAATAAACAGAAAAGATACAAACCGATCAAAAACAGCAGTGAAGATTCGTGCTTAGTGAACAAGCTCCAAAAACCGAGTTTCTCCCAGTGGCTTAGAGACTGCCTTTTCATAGTGCAAAAAGGCCTCTCCAAATGTACCCCAGTCAGTAAACCGTAGTGTCTTTCTTCCAGACTGCACAGCAGTGACTGAGAGAAGCCATTTTTTCATTTCCTCAGCAGCCTCAGCTAAATAAATGTGAGAGAAAAACGAGAAATAATCATACTGGTTGGCCACTTGGAGAATCGGTCTCTCTCCCCATATGCATCCTCTTGGGCCTCCTCTGCTTGTTCCTCTTGTTGCTCAGATAGCAGATCAGGGAAGTTTATTCCCTTGCGAACATGACTGATTGTCCGTGCTGATAAGCCAGTCAAGCTTGCAATATCCCTGTTTTAGTCATTACTATTAGAGACTTTTTGTAGATATGATAATAACCGTGATGACAGGCAAGAATACATGCAGCATGCAATTCGAGCCTGGTCTCCTGCAGAGAAGTAGGAATTAAGCATTTGAAAAACCCCCAAGGGGTTTTCAATTCCTCCAATGTTCCACTTCTCACAGAGACACTGTAATGTTTCTTGTTTAAAACAATTGCATAGCATTATTTACCTTCAGAAGATAGGCTGGATTATCACGACCAAGTTGAGTTACCTGCTCCTCAAGGTCTGATACAATGCGTCCCAGACTGCGGGATGAGAGTTGCGTGATTGGAGCCTCTGGTCGTCCTCTTGTTGGCTTTGTTGGAATTAGTAATTGCACATTCTAAAATCAGTTCTTACCTTCTCTTGCTGAATTTGTTCTTCTGGTCTCTGTCTTTTGGGAAGAACCACATAGGGAGGGTCCTGATGCAGTAAACACTCAGAGAATGTGCTTTTTGCTTCCAGGAATCCATCAACAGAACGAGGACCCCTATGTGAAGCTCTTTTAGCTGCATTCCTCCGTCCTGCCTCCTGCCTCTGTCGTTTTTTCTTGCTGGAGAGAGGCATCCTAATAACTTTTGATGAATTCCGGCTATGAAGGTGAAACAAGTACGAAATGTTGATCTCGATTTCTTGAAACTTTGCTACTTGTTTCAGTTCGACTGCCAGATTTCCTGCAAAGGAGTATCAAAAATGAAACTTGAATTGAAACTGTTCTGGAGCATCACCGTGATCAGTTTCGACCAGTACGATGCGTGGGATGAAGAGCCGGGTACAGGTCCTCTTCCTTCTCACAATTACAGACAGCACAGTGCTCGGGGCCCTGTGCTAGGGCCCCTGCTGCTGCACCGCACAAACGGCGCGGTTTTCAAAATACTGAGTCAGAAGATATTTTGCCACAAATGAAAATATCTGTTTCAGCTCCCTGGCGTTTATCTGCCAGTAGATTCCAGTAGGAATTGCGGAACAGAAGCAAATAAGTCCCCAAGACATGCCACTACATGATCCCTCAAGCCCTGACCAAATGCAAGGAAGGTAACTGATCGGGGGATTTATTGCACTGTTTTCCACTGATTCTGAGCAAACTGAAAAGTGAGCAGTGTCATGCGCGGTAGATGCCCCACAGGTCGTTCTTGTCGACCTCGAGCCTGTTGGTGCCCCAGAATGTGGTGTCGATTCCCTCTGTGTTGACATGCATGAGGGCATTGGGCGAGTGCTGCGGCAGGCCTGTGAGGCAGTGGTAGCCGATCTTGCCCGTAGAGAGGCACTTGTGCCACCAGGTATGAACGGGGTGCATGGACGTGAGCTTCTGGTCCACGAGCGAGTCGGTGATCATGATGTGGCACGAGTTGAAGTCCGTGATGTTCACGTTGTAGAGGTAGTCGGCAAAGCACTTGATGCCGTTCTCCATCACCGGCTGCCCATCCGCGATACTGAGCCAGCGCGACAGGCCCTCGAAGTACTGCGGCTGCTTGTTGACCAAGCTGTTGCACAGGCAGTGCACATACCGCCGGCTCTGCGGACTGAGGTCCAGGATCTTCTCTGAGGTGCCATTGGAGAAGATCAGGATGTTCACCATGTTGTTGATCGTGTACGCATTCACAAACTTGTGCTCCACACGCAGGTTCTTGTTGGTGATGATCGACTTCAGCTTGTCTGCCTTGATCAGGTCCAGCAAGCACATCTTATTGTAGACCACGTAGATCTTGCCCTTGAGGACTGCGTTGAACTTTTCCGCGATGTTCTCGGGGCTGGTCGTGTTGAGCAAGTGGTATTTGCCGATGATGACCATCATGGCGTCCGACAGCAGCAGGTCCTTGCCTATGCCCTCCTCAGACACGAGGATGGGAACGAAGTACGACCTGTCGAAGGGGCGCTGCAGCCTCTGTGCAAGCCACTCGACCAGCCACCAGTACACGTCCTCGTTCTTGTTCGCAAAGTAGTTGAAGATGTGCTTGAGGCACGTCTCGATCGAGAACTCCTTGCCCCTGTACTCGCTGTGATGCCCTCTGTACTTGCGCGCCTCATCCTTCGAGATGCAGTACCCTCGCTAGATGTTGAACGTGCTGGGCCTGCACTTCTCTGGGTCCGCGAACACCATCTCCGTGAAGAAGAGCCTCCGCGGTGAGGCGTTCCACAGATCAAACGTGTCGAGCTTGATGGCGCGCTTCTTCCCCAGCAGGTACGCCACATGACTGCCACTGGCCTTGAGGAACGACATCACGTCCATGGTGCCCTTGTGCAGGTAGAGGTTGTACCCCTTGTCGGGGTTCAGGATGCGTACGATGTACATTGTACGCATCTCGAACATGACGACGCACAGGAACTTGTTCAGGTAGTCAATGACTGCCTCCTCCATGCCCTCCAGCAGCTGCTCCTCGGACGTGTTGGGGTTCTGCGTGAGCCTGAACACTGCGTCCGAGAGAACGTGCTTCAGCATGGCTGGGTCGTATGTCTCGTTGCACAGGCCCAGAAACTGTGCTCGCGCCCACTCCATCGACCATGGCTCCGGCGGCCGTTCCTCTGCATCATCCTCAATGGCGTCCTGACCATGGGCAGGCCCCACCTCCGGCGCAGGTGGGTAGAGGATCATGATGGCGTGCCAGATCAGCATGAGTATTCTCTGCTCATCTGGGTTCCCAAACACCGTGAGCATCTCAGTCCTGCCAAGCCAGTTGCTGCTCCCACCATACACGGCATCGAAGCGCATGGGCCGCCTCTCACCATTGTCATTCATGAACGCACGCAGAGTTCCCCGGCTGCAGACCTCGGTGTTGGACTTGAGGCGGGCCTTGTACCGCTGAAGGTTCAGCTTGTTGAAGATGCTGTTGAACGTGGTCTTGGTGATGTTCCCCGGGATGATCAGGAAGGGCCAGATGAGGTGATATGTGCAGTACGCACTCTGGGAGCCATCCTCGTTGCGGAGCACCAACTTGAGCACGATGCACATGTACAGGTTGACAGTGTCCATGTTGAATGTGCGATCGTCCCTGGCATCCTCGTCATCGTGCATCTGCTCGGCCTCCTTGAACCACCAAGCCCAGGGGCCGGGGTCCTCTCCATGGCATACGCCTGCGCCGATCTGCACCTTGGTGAACTGTGTCGTGTACGCAAACTCCCTTGACGCGGCGCTCTGCAGGATGTACATGAAGTCCTCGAGCTCGTCATGCATGAAGAGATGCTCGTCCTTGTTGCCGTCGAGGTCCAGGAACAGGTGATGCATGGGCTGGGCCAGCTTGGACAGCGTGAATGGCGTTGTGGAGTCCTGCAGCCAGAAGGCACGTGCCATCTTGTTCATGAGGGTAGGCCACTTGGCCTGCGGGATGTCATAGAACGTGCGTGTGATGCAGCACTGGAACGCCAGCCTCCAGCGATCATGGCGTGCTTCGTGTCCAAGGGCGAAACGGTTGAGGAAGAGCCAGTCATTGCGGGAGTGCACAGGAGTGCTGCTCATTCATCTCAGTAGGCGGTGTGGGCTGGGCAACCAACTGCACGGTGTGGTGTTGGGATGTGCACTATTTTCCTGCCTAAAAAGAGTCACGCCCCACAAATTCTGAGGTGGCAGCTCTTACGTCACAGGTGGAAAATATCTCAGCATCAGCAGCACAGGAGCAGACGCCCATGAAAAGGTTCACTTTATAACAAACAGTCTCAACAATACAGCCATGAGTGCCCCCCTTTGCCCCTGTGGTTCTGTCTGCATTCTGCACCAGTGCAAGAAGAAGACGCCCAACAAGGGGCACTGGTTCTACTCGTGCCCGGTCATGAACTGCCCGCACCAGAAGAAGGTGTTCCAGTGGGCCGACACGATGCCGTCGACCTCGCCCGCAGCTGCAGCCGCACCGGGCCCAGTGCCCTCGTTCACCCCGTCATTCGCTCCAATGTTCACCCCGCTGCTCCTGCCACGCAAGAGGCCCATGAGGCCAGCTGCTGCAAACACAAACATGGACGAGCCCGAGACGGAGGAGGCACCAGCTCCTGATGCTGCCTCCGAGCTCGCAGATGTCCGCTCACGGCTGCATGACATCAAGACCATGCTTGACATCCTCACCAAGTCCGTGGTGTTCGCGGCCACACTCATCGGCAGGTCAGACGTGATCCTGTGCCACCTTGACCAGCTCGAGACGAAGCAGGAGGCGTGACTCCAGCGCCAGGAGCAGCTCGATTCCAAGTTTGAGTCCACTGTGCAGGCACTCGTGTCTGTTGCCCTCCACAGTGGTGCCCCCTGCTCCCCCAAGGAAGAGGATTCCGCCCCCGATGAGGCCAAATGAAAACAACGTTGTTACTTGGATGCCTCTGGCTCAGGCTGTGCCTTCTTCTCGGGCTGAGTGGTCTTGGTGGGGATTATTGTCTCATTGATGTGCCCGAGATGGACCCTGAGGTGAGGGGATGTGGAGTACAGGCCCATCATGAACAGGCAGAACGAGCTGGGATCCTGGACGAGCCACGGCATGGTGTTTGAGCAGAAGTGCATGCCGACAGAGAGAATGCCGACATGCAGAAGCAGACTGAGCACATTGTCGAGCAGTGGTATGTTCTTGAGCAAGTCAGAGATGCGCAGCCTCTCGTTGATGACAGTCGCCACTCTGTTAGAGAGTGTCCCAATGACATCTCCAGCTATCAGGGCCAGTGAGCTCTGGATGATCGCGTTGTCAGTCATCTCGTTCTCCTCTCTACCTGCATTTCAGAATTTCAGAGGTGGTCAACTTCTTGATGTCCTCGGCTGTCATGCGTGCGGTGATGCCCTTCCCTTCGCCTTATGCCTGCGCACATCCTCCTCGCGTTTCCTCCACTCGGCAAAAATGATCTTCTTCTGCTCGACCAAGCTCAGTGTGTAGGTGGAGTCCTGCAGCTTGGTCTTGTTGCCCGTAGTCTTGAAGAAGTTCTGCGTGATGTCGGCATTCAGATTCGTCTGGATGGCCATGAGGGCGTTGTGCTCCACGCAGTACTTGGCCATCATGGCGTGGGCGAGGTCCTTTGTGGTGTCGTTCATGAAGTCTGCCCAGATGGACTCCTTGTTCCTGAACGTCTTCTGATTGAAGATGACCGCCACATCCGCATTATCACGGACACAGGGCCCGATGGCCTTGGGGTCCTGGGTCATGAGAATGATGGAGATGAGGTGGTGCCTGCCCTCGATGGCAAGCTTCCTGAACATGGGGTCGTCGTGCACCTTGGCAGAGATGACATCGTTGAGGATGACCAGCGCAGACCCCAGCTCTCTCGCTTTGTCAGAGGTCTCACCGTACTTGGCGATGATGGCGTCATTGCACTCGATGAGTTTGGCGATGCACGAGGGGTACCACGAGTCAAAGGTGAATGCATCACAGACGAACTCGTCCCAGTAGTGTGTGGACTTTGTCTGTGTCATGCACCACACGAGCGAGAACTTGTCCTGATACCACTGCAGGAGCCACTTGGCGAAAGTCGACTTGCTGATGCGCCGCCTCCCCTCGAGAACCAAGAAGAAGTCATTGGGCAGGGACCGCGGGTCCCACTCCTGGAGATCGGGGAGGGAATCGGTGTTGATCTTTGATCCCCGAGAGTCATCCATGATGCTCTTCCACTTGACCTCCTTGGTCTTCTGCACCTTCTGTTGGAGGGCTGAGCTCTCAGAGTGCACAGGCTTGACACACACAAAGGATCCCGGGACAGTACGAGTTTGTTTGCTCTCCATTATCTCTTTATTTCACCATTCAGACATTCTGTGATCACTGATCCGGGTATGGAAAGCCTCCTGGCTGGGCCAGACTGACAAAGGTCCTTCCAGAGCATCCCGCAAATGCATCGCCGGCATACTCTATCGGAGGAGTGAGCTGGACCCTCTGGTTGATCCTGCTCTGCTGTGGGTTGCCCACAGGCCTGGTCACGGGCTTGAATGGAGAGGTGAGGCCCACCGTCTCGATCAGCCTCTTCATCTCGTAGGAGCTGAAGAAGCCACGAGTGAACTTCTCGCCCAGGGGGTGCTGTATGACATTTGCGGCCTCGGCATCCCTGAGAACACCGCCAGGGCTGTTGATGACGTCCTGGATCTCCGAGACCTCAGTGAAGGCGATCCTCTTGGCCATGTTCTTGTAGTTGGGCAGCTCGAACTTCAGCATCTCGTACTCCTTGGCCATGTCAAACCTCTTGCCAATAAACTCCTTCCAGTGATCAACGATGGGCCCGAAGTTCGAAATGAAGTATGCCAGGATCGGGGGGTCCTTCCAGGGCTTCACGAAGTTGATCATCTGCAGATCCAGCTTTGCCTGAGTGAGCATGTCCGACTTCTCCTTCAGGACCTTCATGTCCTCATCGGTCACACTCACCATAGCATTCACGTTCAGCCTGTAGGCGTTGAGTATGGCTGCATTCTCAATGATGGGCGGCATGCGCTGGGCATTGTAGCCAAAGGGAAACGTGACATCCTGGGAGTCACTGATCTGGGGGTATATCTTGCCCCCAACCAGGCCCTCCAGGTGGGCACGGAAGGCCCTCATGAAGGAGAGTAGCTGGTGGTCAACTCCAGATGCAGCCATGTGTCTCTCTCTTTATTGGTATTCGTGAGAAAAAAGGATTACCCATTGCAGTTGTCTGTCTCAACGTCTATCCAGCGAAGGACGAACATGTCTGCAGGGATGGCCAGGGGAGATGGATTCTCCCCGGGGCCGTAAAGCTCGACAGTGAACCTTCTGCACCACGATTGCGGTCTGAGATACAGATGCATGGGCGTGGACAGTGTAGCACAGGGAATCTGCAGCATGGACACCTGCATGGAGTTTGTCAAGATGTTCATCGAGCTGCGCCACCGGTTCAAGAAGCAGAAGATGATACTGAAGATGGACGGGCCCCTGGGAGGAAGCAGCAAGAAGCGCAACGGCCTGGTGCAGGCCTTCCTGTACTACAAGTACATCGTGTAGGGGGACATGAACGAGGATTTCATGGCGGATGCAGAGCAGCTGTTCCAGAACCCGGAGGCTGTGGACGATGATGAGGAAGAGCCCCCTGATGATAGAGAGGACAAAGAGGGAGAAGAGATCGACCTCGGTGTGAGAGGTACTGCCCCAGGCCTGGATGCACCCAGTGGAGACAGGGAGCTTCTGTCAGAGCCCTGCACCATGCAGTTCAATCCACCGCCTCTGCCATCGAATGTGCCCAGGGGAGGCACATGAACCATGACTGCCATGGTGCCCCAGGAGCTGGTGGATTCCATAAAGCACATGGAGCTCAACCTGAATGTGGTGCTCACACAGCATGCGTCAGAGACCAGAAGTGACCATGACAAGGAGATCCACGAGATTCTTGTGGGAATCAAGCGAGCCATCCCCATTTCAGCCCCCGAGAATCCCAAAGACCTCACCAACCTGGATGCCACTCTGGACAAGTTCCTCATGAAGCTGGGGGAGAACCCGCCCAAGTGGGCCAACGCACTTCTCGTGGATGCCTCAGCTATTCGCACGTCGATCCAGGGTCTGAGAGGCAGTCTCGGTGAAGCCCACAAGCAGGTCACGGACAAACTGCAGAGCATTGACACGACTCTCAGCCAGCAAGGAACAGCCCTGGGCGTCATCGCGCAAACGGCATCGAGCACCAACACTGGTCTCGCTCAACTGTGGGATGCACTGAACAAGTGGGCAGCTGGGGAAGGAAGCAGCAAGGCCATCGCCAGTATCCAGGCCAGCATTGACAGGTTTGCCTCGAGCATGAACATGCTGGGCAGGGCAGAGTTCACTACCATCAAGGGGCTTCTGGGCGACATCAAGAGGAGGGAAATCCCTGTGGACACGAGTGCGATCACCAAGCACATCACGAAGCTGCAAAGGCAGAACGAGAATGCTGCGAGAGACATCATGGGCATCATGTCGAAGTCCATGATGAGCACACTGGGCACACGGTTCGACAATCTCAAGGAGTACTTTGAGGGCCATCGTACTGTCGACGAGGCCAACAGGGCCAAGGTGCAGAAGAACCTCAACGAGCTCATACAGAGGGTCAAGGCACTGCAGGTCGAGGCTCTCTCCCCTGCCGACTCTGAGGTGGATCACATTCAGGCCATTGTGGACAATCTCGTGGGTCTGTCACTCGTTTTGCAGGCACAGACAGGGACTATTAACCAACTGAAGAAGGCAATCCAGAACATGGACATTAAGGTCGACTTCTCAGATCTGAACAGCAGCTTGGCCAGAGTCCAGGCCGAACAGAAACGCCTGAGTAAGAAGTACGAGAGCGAGATGGAGAAGGTCAACGGGGCCATCCAGGCCATGAAGGAAGAGCTGCAAAAACTGCCCAAGACGCATGACACCACAGAGCTCGACAAGCTGATCAAGAGACTGAAGAATGCCACGGGTGCAACAGAGGAGCAGAAGCGAATGATCAGCGGTATCATCACAGATCTCAGATCACTGGGCATCAAATCGCAGGCAGAGAAGCTCGAGGCACAAGTCAAAGCACTGACGAAGGTGTCCGACTCTCTGACATCTGCCCCGAAGAACATCAAGGAGGCACTGTCAGAGAGCTCGGCAGCCATGACCCGTGTGTCAACCAAGCTGGAAACCACCACAGCAGGCATGGAGTCATTGACGCAGAAGGCCGATTTCACTCTCGAAACCATGAAGAAGACACTGAAGAATGCCCCGGACATGCAGGTGTACACAGAGAACCTGGAGAAGCTGGGCAATCTCTTCAGTCAAGGAGAGGCCCAGAGGAAGGCCATGGACAAGGTGATGGAGCAACTGAAGAAGAACTCGTCACCAGAGGCAGTCAAACAGGTGGCTGACACACTGAACCAGAACCTGATAACCAATTTCAGAGGCAAGCTCACGATCACAGAAACGATCAAGAGTGTCAAGGATGCTCTCAGCAGGATTTCCTCACTGGCAGAGTGGAAGAGCATGAAGACGGCAATCGCCTCTGCAGAGAACAAGTATGACACCATAAACAGGTCGATAAGCAGCCTGGAGAAAGACATCAAGAACCAGAAATGGAACAGCCCATCCTTCACGAATCTGAAGAAGGAGTTCTTGAACCTGAGAAACACACTGGACAACTTCAAGACCTCATCGGAGATTGAGCAGGCCATCTCTGTATGGAAAGATGGAACACGCAGCCTGGAGAGACTGCTGAAGGATGCCAAGAAACAGCTGGAGAAGACAGGCGAGGTAACAGAAAGCACCAGAAAGAGCATTGACAGTGTGGTCAAAGACCTCAAGGACATGTTCAGCAGGATCTCTGATGACATGAAGCTGGTTATCGAGCAGGTGAAGGAAGTACAGGTATCGCAGAACAAAAGCATTGAGAATGTCAAGGAAGATGTCACAGAACGCCTCAGGCAGGCAGAGAAGGTGATCAAGGCTGCCTCTGAATCATCCGAGAGGCTCTTTGGCATGGTTGCAGATACCTTGACAACAGTCCAGAGAAGAATGGAGGGCCACGTCTCAGATGCAAAGGAAGGCATGCAGGAGTCCATCAAAACCACCAAGGAGGACATGGAGAGCAGCATTGGGAGGGTACAGAAGAACATCAGCAAGTCCACAGCCACAATGCAGAAGTCGTTTGATGATGGCATGCAGAAACTCGGTAGCACCCAGATGAAGATCGACGTGCTGCTGAAGGAGAGCGGCAATGTGTATGGCTCAGTGAATGCCCTGGTGGAAAGGTACAGGCAGGCAGCAGACAACATAGGGCAGAGAGAGAGCCTGTCGGCAAAACTGCAGGAGAAAGAGGATCACATCATCAGTCTTCTTGAAGCCCAGGTGAAACTCAAGCTGCAGAATGAGAAGGAGATCGGAAAGCTGAAGACAGAGCTGGAGACTCTCAGCAGAGAGAAGGATAGCAAGGTCAGCAAGGCCGAGAAGGACATTATCGCAGAGCAGTACAAGTCCATCTTTGAGTGCATGACCACGCTGTCCAACCATGCCACTCTCATGCAGCAGGAGATGGCCAAGCTGGGCGAGCTGAGGAACACAATCGCCTCCCTGTAGGACGAGAAGAAGGAGAAGAAGACGAAGCTGAGCTCTGCAGAAAGCCAGCTGCTCGCGAAGGCGTCAGAGTACCAGGAGCTTCTCGCCAAGTTCCAGGCCATGTCAGAGGAGCGTGATCACCTGAAGCAGCCACAGGGCAAGGAGACTGTGACCTTCAATAAGGCCTCTGTGAACCCAGCACCTGATGCTGCAAGTGCCGACCCCTGGAGAAGGGAGGACAGTGATGACGGTGGAGCAAGCAGAGCGCTGAGCACTGCGATGGACACCAGTGTGCCACAGAGGGAGGAAGGCAGGACAGTGAGCCGCAAGAGACCCAGGGTGAAGGAGCCAGGCGAGCTTGATGGAGACGAGAGCCACATGGCTAAGATAGCCAATGACATCTACGAGTACCTGCAGGAGATGAGCCCAGGGGAGAATGGTGACGACTCTGCCAAGCAGATCAGAGGCATCCAGGAGAGACTGACAATGAGCAAGTTCATGTCCTTGGACACGAAGACGGTGCTGCAACAGGCCATCCTGCCAATGCTGACCAATGCCCAGTTCACGGCAGAGGTTGCACTGGCGTCTTTGAGAGACTCCCTCACAAGCCTGGAGAATGCCACTCTGCTGCCCTGGATCAAGAGAAGTGTGTACCGTGACCGTTCGTGGGACAAGCTGTCGTCCGCGGAGAGGTTCACCGTCCTGAAGCTTCTCAAGTTCTACAGTCTGGCCTCTGTGCAGTCAAAGAAGTCTCTGCTGATAGAGGACAGGCCCATTACCAACATGGAATCTCTCCGGACGGAGCAGGGAGTGCAGGCTCTGTGGGACAGGAAGATCAAGTTCAATCTGAGCATGCGCCAAGGAAAGCCCACGGAATTGGGGAGGCCCACGAGAGAGGATGAGGTGACTCACACCCTGGCTAAGCTGTTTCTGAGTGCAGGCACACACACAGCGGCGGAAGCACCGAGGAAGGCACCCATTGTTCTGTGACCCTAAGAACAACAACGTATTTTTGGTCTTTTGATGACAGCAGAGCAGGTAAAGGGGAGGTCGAGCTCAGCATACATCTTCTCCATGACATCGTCCAGCTCTTTTTCATTTGTGTGGTGCAGATTTTCACATATCATCATGCTCGATGGGGTAGAGGGCCCTAGGCACCTGTCATGGGTACCTCATCGCATTGCACACCTGGACGGTCTGCTCCGCTGTGCGCGCACTGCCGGGACCCACTTCTGTATCTTGCGGACGTCCTGCTTCTTGTACATGCTGGCCAGACCTGCAGTCTTCTCGAGCAGGATGTCCAGACTGGCCTCGTACAGAGCTGGGTCAGAGGGGTCCCTGGCAGGCAGGGGCACACCCTGGCATATCAGCTTCATCTCCTTGGAGTTGATGTGTGACGGCTCGGCCCCACCGCCATTCTGGATGTCCTGCCTCCTGACAGTGATGGCCTGCTCCTCGGGCTGCCCCCCTGTGCTCACCGCGGCCTTTGTCTCGTGGTACATGAAAACCGCCGATATGATGGCGATCACTGCGATGTCTGCAGCACTGAACGGGCCCATGGTGTTCTCTGTCAGAAGTCAAACAGAAAATAGTCGAACACAATGGTGCCCAGGATGCCACCCACGATCGCTCCGTACACATTTGGCTGGAAGTACTCCATCACCAGCCCACCAAACACCCCTTCTGCACTGCCCACCAGGATGATGGGCACGGCCACAAAGGACTTCTTGCCCTCTTTGTCTCCCTGGTGCACCATGAGCATGTACAGGGCCATCCCGGACAGGCCGGCTGTGAGCATGGTGGAGGACATTTTCAAGTGAATGCTCAGAATTTATTGCGGCTCACATGCATTGCGCCTCAGGATGGCCTCTAGTTCTCTGCTGGTGCCACTCTTGATCTCCCTCAGGATGTCGTTGTAATGCTGGCAGATCTGCTCGCGGAAGGTCTGCACCAGCTCATCGTTGAGGCCCTTGATGCGGCTCTGCGTCTCGGATGAGAACAAGGGCGCCCTCAGATAGTCGTTTGCCGCACACGCCTGCGTGAAGATGCCGCTGAAGAGATCCATGAAGCTGCACAGCCACATGTCGAGCTCCAGGGTCGAATCCAGGTGTGCTTCCTGCACGGCCTTCTCATGCTTGTTCCTCACCATGTTGCACAGATATGTCAGCTCCTCGATGGGCTCGAGTCAGTCCCACGTGCGCATGATGGGCCGGATGGAGCAGTGACGGTACATGGCCTTGAGCTTCTCCTTGGTGTGCATGACGGGCTGCTCCTTCTCATCGATTATCTGCATGGATGGTGTGCTCATCTGTGCTTTCAGTCTGTTTTTACAGAGTGAACCTGTGACACGAATCCTGATTCCTGGATGAAGCACACACAGGACGAAATCAACACGCTGATTCTCCCCGGGCTCTACAGTCCTGAATTCGTCATCCCAGAGGCATCCGAGACAAAGCTAGAGACTGAATAAAAACACAGCTGTTGTGTCTCTCAGATGTTCTGCACAGTCTCAATGGCAGTGTTCTGCCTGAGGATGACCTGCCTGATGTAGTTGTGCATGAACAGGGTCACTGTCACTGTCAGGTCCTGGTTGTAGTTGGGCAGGTTGATCTTCAGGTACGGCATCGTGATGTTCGCGAACTCGATTCCGCCCATGGCCTGCTGGTGCATGTCCGGGTACGCACACAGGGGCACGTTGTAGATGGGCAGCTCGGGGTTGCCCAGGAACTTGTGCGTGTTCACTGTCCACTTGGCGTACAGGTTGTCGATGTGCGGGTAGAAGACCTTGGTCTGGATGTCGAACTGCAGGGTGTCGATGTCCAGGATCTCGAAGTGCCTGTTGTTGAGGAAGTTGGACACCAGGTTGTTCCATGGGCGCACGTAGAATTGCAGATTGTACCCGTATCTGTTGAAGATGTCAGTCTTGACCACCACGGGGCCCTTGTCCGGCCCGTACGAGCCCGCTGTGAGGTCAAAGTTCTGCATCTGCATGTCCTTGAACAGCTGCAGCCAGCTGTGGTCCCCACATGACTCGATCTTCCAGCGGTACACATCCTTGGTGGCCTCCGTGGCGATCGCGGTCTCGAACCGGATCCACTTGTCCAGGATGTAGGTGCACCCCACAAGGCTGGATGTCACCATGGGCATCGGCTGCTGGTTGACCCCGTCCTGCTGGAGGAGGAACTGTGGCGCCCTTCAGTGGATCCTGATCTTCAGGGGGTGCCCCATGCAGTGCGAGTGCCAGTGGCCCGTGTTCGGCTTCGTCCACCACCACGGCAGCTCGAGCTTCATCAGCTGTGTTTCCTGTGCCCTGACAGCACGCTCGTCGTCCGAGAGGCCTGCAGCCTGGTCGTGGTACTTCCTGTTGAGCTCCACATCTGAGGTCTCCTGCAGGGTGGTGAAGTGGATCTCGTCGCCGTACAGGTGCTGCACGCCCTCCCCACCATAGTCCCAGGTGATCTTCTTGATGGCGGCACACAGGATGTTGTTCACATACCGTGGGTTCGTTCCACCCCCAGACGCCACCAGAGGTGCGAGCTTCACATAGAGGGTGCACGATATGAGGATCTCGGTCACATTGGAGGTGTACTGGAACTCCTCCTGCAAGCCAAAGTTGTACTCCACCCTCATGGGCAGAGTGTCATTGATGGACTGGATCTCGATGGCTGCAGTGTGGTGGTATGACGGCAGATGCGGCGAGTCCTCGCCATGGGTCGACACAAGAGTGAGCAGGTGGATGGGCGTGCAGAGCCCAAGGAAAGTCGAGGGGGCGAGACCAGGCTGGGGGCCACTTGTCGACGCTGCGTGACTGGTGTAGACACTCATTTGTGTGGAACCGCTGTTCTTCTTGTCACTTGAGATCAGAAAAAGACGTGTGTTGTGCTCTCACACCAGCCTTTTGAAATCCGTGTAGAGGGACAGTATGTACTCTCTCACCGCAGGCGTCTCAGGGTACATCCACACGTTCCCGAACCGCCTCGGCTCTGTCTGGAATGCCTCCTTCCACTTGCTGTTCAGGTAGTTCAGAAACCGTGCCCTCAGAGCCTTGGGCGTGTTGCGCTTCCACATGCCGGCACGCACCATGATCGAGTGCAGCAACTTCCACTCGATTGGCAGGGCACAGGGCATAGATGCAGCCTCGGGAATCCACTTGTCCTCAGTCTGGAACTCGCTGTCGGACTCGTACATGGGCCTCTTCAGCATGAAGTCGCGCTTCTGCGTGTCCAGGTGGCGCAGGTACATGTTGATCATGGCCCTCTCCATCTCGAGCGCCTGCTCCATCTTCTTGAACGTCTGGTCGAGGGCATTGCAGCTCGATTCCAGCTCTTGGAGGATGGGGGCCATCACGGCATCTGTCAGAAGGTACTGCACACTCCACAGGAAGGGGGCCACTGCCCAGT
>CACRSC010000057.1:108283-123014 GCA_902651635.1 Mastigamoeba balamuthi | reverse complement strand
TGTAGAGGTGAAGTGTATTGAAGCCGGGGCACCTGGATAGGAGTTGATGTGCAGCTCCATCTCTTCTGCATACACCATGGATCCAGGATCTCCCTTTGGGCCCATTGGACCCACGGGGCCCATGTCGCCCTTTGGGCCCTGTACACCAGGGTCTCCCTTGGGGCCGGCATCTCCCTTTGGGCCAGTGGGGCCAGTGGGGCCCACATCGCCCTTTGGGCTGTGGGCACCTGTGTCACCCTTGGGCCCGACATCGCCCTTCGGACCAGTGGGACCAGTGTCACCCTTTGGACCCACAGAACCCATATCACCCTTCGGCCCCTCAGGACCCGCATCGCCCTTGGGCCCAGTGTCGCCCTTTGGGCCCTGGGGCCCGATGTCACCTTTCACGCCTGTTGCCGGACCCGGATCTTCCTTGTCACCCTTCGATCCCACGGGGCCCACATCGCTCCTGTTGCCCTTGGGCCCCTGGGGTCCAACGTCACCCTTGGGCCCGGGGTCTCCCTGGATGCCCTCGATGAAAGCGTACTTGGACACACACATTCTCAGAAAGGGGATGCGAAAAAAGCTACACTTGTATTCTCAGGGCTCTGTGTGCAGGAACGCGACCAGGAAGGAGATGTTCAGAGTCTGCTTGAGTGGAATGCCTGCTGTTCTGGTCTCAATGCTGATTGTGTTTCCCTGGCCACTGATGATGACATTGTCGTAGCACACACCGGAAGCGGAGCTCATGGGCAACACTGCATAGGTCGAGAACGGGTTGCAGGAGATGGATGCGGGCATGGTGAAGTTGAGACGGGGAATGAGCACTGTTGGCACCCCCTGCGGATCCGGCGCAAATGTGCACTGCGTGTCGGAGACATTGAGAATGATCACCTGCTGCTTCCCAGAGCCCAGGCGGAGCACCCGCCCGTGCAGCATGCTACTCTTAGTCAGATCCCTCTCAGAGGCTGCCATGTGCAACTCTGGTGAAGGCACCAGGTCAACTGTCTCTGATGACAGGAAAATGCCCGGAGGCCCCTGTGGTCCCACTGGACCCACGGGATCCACGTCACCTTTTGGGCCGACAGGACTCGCGTCACCCTTTGGACCAATAGGACCCGCATCACCTTTTGGCCCCATGGGACCCGCATCGCCCTTGTCTCCCTTGGGCCCGGAAGCACCTGTTCCAGAGCCCGTCCATTTCCCGTAGGACCATCCAGAAGGATCCACCCACTCGGTCATAGTTCTTGGTGGCGTCACGCAATGGCATCATCTCCTTCAGGTCCTGCGCCCCGTCATACTTGCCCAAGACCGGGTGAGTGAGGGCCTCGTCAATCAGCCCATGCTCCATCTTGCTGTACTTCCACTTCTGGATTTTGACGAACGCTGCCAGCATCCTCCTTCGCGCATTGTCGAGGAGCGTGAGCTTAGCGTGCAGTAGACCCCACACATGAAGCAGCCACAGGAGCAACTCGTGGTCCACCTGCACCCTGAGGCTCATGCCGAGCCTCCACCTGTTGAGTGGGTCCAGGACCCCGCTGAGCAGGATGACGGTGCGCAGAATCCACCACTGGTCCACCATCGCGTTGACGTCAGGGGCAGCCACATTGGCCACTGGTCCGAACTGCTTGATGACGGGTGGGAGCACCGGAGGCTTGCTGTGACAGGCCTCCCAGGTCGCCCATGCCCAGTCCCTGTAGCCGATGTCGTCCTTCTTGTCCACGTCACTGTTGGAGTCGGAACTGCCATCCTCGTCGTCATCGCCGGCCCTGATGTGCTTGTGGTCCATGTGCATCATGTACTCGAACGGGCCCTCCTCGTCATACTCCAGCTTGCGGACCTCGTTGTTGATGTAGCGGTTGAACGGCAAGTCCTTGGGCCCGTGCTTGTTGCAGTACTTGTCCCACTCGTTGACCTCAGGGCTCATGTCCAGGTCGAATGTCTCGAGGGTGATCACAGTCGTCCTGCCCGAACGGCTCCTCTTGTTCGACATGTTGCTTCCTTTGGTCTCTGGGTATACAATACTGTGGTGACGTGACAGTACACCAATATTTATATGACAGCTGGTGCATTTCCGGAATTGCTCCTCTGGTGCTGGATTGCCCATATCTTGGACAATCAACTAAAGGTGCACGATTCCTGGAATATCACGTCAGGACAAATATCTGGGACACGCAGCTCAGCTTGCATCCACCTGATCATTTGATTCTCTCACTCACTCATCATCTGTGTGATCATTTGATTCTCTCACCCACTCATCAATTGAATTGAAATGGTTCCTTGACAATTGATACGTTCTTTATTGCACTTGGTGTCTGTGTGTGTGGTGTGTTTGGGGGGCTGTGCTACCCCGCCATACGCTAAGACAAGTTGGGGCTGCCTTAAACAGTTTAGAGGGCTGCCCTACATTATACTGCGCTCCTTTAATGGGGGGCCGCCCTTTATAGTCTGGGGCGGGGTAGCAGTACCATGCAGTTTTAGCCGAAAAAGGAAAGGACAGAAAACCAAAATAAGTAAAGACAGGATAAGGATGATCAGGAGAGGTGCAACATACTGCATGGGCAACGGAAAAATGCCTTTCTCTTCCTTTTCCGGCCCCTGACCTGCAACAGGATGAACACTCATTACTGCAGTCATTAACATCATGGCACTTCACGTTGAAGACTGGCTTAGCATTAACTATGAGAAGTGCTTTAATTACATTTTACTGTGTGCCTCTGTGGCTCTGCTGAGTTCAGAAGCAGGGACAACAAAGAGGCACATCTCATTGACACACTTCAATCACGTTAACGTTCCATAGCAGAAGCCTGTATGCTACATGCTGCTATACAGGCCTCAACTATGCACTGCACTGTAGCTGAAGCATAGATGCAAAGTACCATGTAGCAAAAGGTGCATAGCAGCATGTAGTGCAGGATGTCCATAGTGGCACATAATGTACCCCTACTGCAGAGGGCTGGGCACATGGGCAGGAATAGTATCCAATGACGACTACCTTCACAGTGTGTAGTCGGACATGCTTTACACACTTGCAGTATGTTGTTTTTGTTATATTAGTTTTCCTGTCTGCTGGCAGCATATTATTATATGCCAGTGGCACATGCTATCTGCTGGCATAGAACATGTTCTAGCATCTCACTTTGCATCATCCCAGCAACATACTGACCTGCCTGGTTTTTGTAGGTGGGTGTGGTACTTCCCAACGTACTGCCCAGGGGTGTTCTGCCCTCAGAACAGCCACCTGATGACATGCAGCAAACCGTGGAGTTGTGTGCAATGTACTGCCCACTGGTGCCACACTCCCATATCCTGCCTCTCGAGTGCAGCTCCTGCACATTTGCGTGGATGTCTCTGTCTGGCAGCTCTCTGTCATTCCCACGACCTGTCAAGGAGGTGCTGGGAGAGGTCGNCGTACTTCCCAATGTACTGCCCAGGGGTGTTCTGCCCTCAGAACAGCCACCTGATGACATGCAGCAAACCGTGGAGTTGTGTGCAATGTACTGCCCACTGGTGCCACACTCCCATATCCTGCCTCTCGAGTGCAGCTCCTGCACATTTGCGTGGATGTCTCTGTCTGGCAGCTCTCTGTCATTCCCACGACCTGTCAAGGAGGTGCTGGGAGAGGTCGTTCATGGGCTTTCTTCTGGGGGATGTACTGCAACCAGATGGGGTGGGTGCCCTCTGTTGGTTCCTCCTGTGGAGCTGCAACAGGCATCTGTCCACACTCATCAGCTGCCAGATGTGGACTGATGGCAGCACAGAGTCTGCACAGACTGCCTCTTATACGGACATGGTCCGTTTCGTGGAGGAGACTCACATGGGAGTGGCCACAGAAGGCATTGGTGCCCAGCTGCCCCTGATGCCAGTGTTTGAGGGCGACCAGCAGGTGTTCTCTAAGCTATGGCGAATGGTTGACCAGGAAGACAGCCCACTGCACAGTACAATCATCCCATCACTGGCTGGCTGTCACCAGATGAAGACAATAATGGCCTTTTCAATCAGAGAGATGTGGAACTGCCTCATTACCCTGAATCTGGCTTTCCTAGGTGGCAAGGGAACAAAGAACATGCTCAAGAACTTCATTCAGCTGGATTACACGATCGTGCTTCTGTTCTCTGCCCTGCTGTTATGGGTGCTGCAGACTGTCATGTCCCACACGAGCTATGACCTCACAGTTCTGTGTCAGGACATTTCCTCTTGTCCCCAAAGTCTTCTGTGCTTCTGCCTGCACTATGGGCTGCCCTACTGCTACATGAGGGCCACAGTACGTGCTCTGAAGTTCATAGGGCTCCTGTAGCTCTGTCCACAGCTATTCTATGCCACTCGACACCATCAGTACAAGGGTATAACTGCCCAGTTCCTCAGTTTATGAATTGCTGGTGGCTTGTATCCAACTCACAGGGCTGCCATTCCCGAGACCATCACTCTTCAGACGAATAGGGCCAGTTCCATTCTATGAAGCAATGCGAAACTGAACTCCTGGCTCTCCAACTCTGATGAGCTGCTCCCAATCTGTCCTCTGCAGATGACCTCAAGATGTTTGAACATGTGAAGCCATGCTGAACGCTGTGAGAAGCATTAAGAAGAAGAGCAAGGAAGCAAAGGACGCCAGCAGGGAAACGTCTTCTGCATCTGACAACGAGGCTGAGAGCTCCAGCTCCAGCTCTGTCCATTGACACAGCAGGAAATGGGTATGATATAGCTGATGCTCTTTGATGATGTCACTGCAAGATGCAGGATTACAGAAGTGAAGGTGGTACATCCAGAGTATACAGTACTGTTTACAAACCAGAACATGCTTTTCGATCTGCCCATGTGGCACAAGGCAGATACCTTCCAGATCTGGCACTGCATGATACACACATTCCTGCACCATAGAGCTTTCAGGATCACTCTGATGGAAGGTCAGTCTGCAGTCTAACTATACCCTACAGCAAAATCACGGTGGCACGCCTACCATGATAGAAGGATGATGGGCAGAAATTGCAGGCAAATCATGCAACAAAATCATGAAAGAAAGATGTTTTCGAAAGAAAAACAGACCAAATACCTGTGGCACCAGACACAATTCGAGTGGAAAAGTGGGAAAAACTCAGAAAACTGCATCTAGTGGTGGCAGATAGTTATCTGCTTGTGGCTGTGGTGCAATCAGTGCAATTCATGCCTGAATGCCTGCAGTAACCCACAAACCCAGTGCCTGGTGGTAAAAGCAGCTCTCCTGCAGTGATAAGCACAGTAATGGGCCATTCAATTGTAGATATCTGCATGAAGTGACCAGGTACTACTTCCTGCTCCATCCAAAAGAAGAGCGTCTTGCTTCACATCATCTTATTTCCACTGCACCAGGAGCTGAGTAGGGTCTGGAAGAGTGCTGCATTCGGGGTACACACTGGCCAGTCGATCACGTGTCCCATTTTGCGGTTGTTTCAATGAAGTAATAGTTCTCTCAGCACTGCTTCTTCCCACACGATGATACCATTTTCGAACAGTAGGTGTTGACACTCTGTTAATCCACCATAACTCAATAGAAATCAAGTTTCGGGGGAGCAAGCACGCAGTAGTTTGCCTGCAATGGGGTTCCTTCATTCATCTTACCTTGATTAAGGAAGGGAATTGGCCTAAAGAGAGCTCATTCACTGGTTCCAGAGGCAGCTCTCGGCAAGCTGCAGCATGCTGAAGACCTGGTTCGTGGCTCCAACGGCAACGAGAAGAGCTGCCTTTGAGATCTGCTCCTGGTCCCAACAGGAGGCAGTGTACGCGAACTGCGAGAAATACTTGGAAACGTTGGACACCTCGTCCAGAATGGCACACGCCTGCTGGCTGGTGCTGGGCTTCTTGGAAAGCTCGACAAAGTGGCCCAGAGTGCACGCGAGCGCCAGCAGCGAGCAGGCCGAGTCGAGGCTCGCAGTGAGCTGGACAGGGCAGCCCTTGAAGCCAAGCACCAGGACTACGGGGCGGAAGAGAAGGGTGTTGATCCTGCTGGTCATGACGAGCCTCTGGTCCTCCAGAGGCATGTTGGGGTAGACAAGCGCTGGCCCGAACTGTGCCGCCGAGGTGAGCACGTTGAGCGCCCCGCGGACTCCAGCGACCACCTTGAGCGCGCCAGTTGCTGGGGTGGAACCGAGGTAGGCCTGGTGCACGTTGAACGGCATCGCCAGCTGCCCAAAAACAGCGGCAGAGAAGTGCCCGACGGCGTGCAGAGACGAGGCCTTGCCACCGGCCGTGAAGGGCGCGGTGCCAGTCTGGATCTTGTAGGCGATGGTCGCCGGGACAGCGGCCACATAGCACAGTATGTCCAGCAGCGAGCTGGGCGTAAACCCGAGCTGGTCCTCCAGGATCTCGCTGAGCACGGGGATGCGAAGAGGGGCCTCCATGACGTCCAGCAGGAGCTGGATCCCGCCGGCGAGCATGTCGCACATGAACTCGACGACAGGGACGCACCCGCGGATCACCGATGAGCCCACTATCCCCATGGCCTGCCTCAGCAGGTCGCTGAGGCTCATCTTGTGCGCGCTCTTGGCCAGCTCGCACAGCCTCGATACAGCGACGGATACGGGGCTGCTCGCGTCTGCGAACAACGACTCGAGCCGCTGGGTAATGTCGCTGCCGATCTGAGGCACGTCCTTCAGCGCCGCCGAGCTCGCGTTCTTATGGAAGCTCGACATCAGCACCGACGAGGCCGCGTCCGTCAAGTCTGCGCCACGAGTCTGGGGCTTTCCAATGGGCCCTGTCTGGTGCAGGCCCTCGAGGTCCCAATTCCAGTTTGCCCACTGCTCCACGGCCTGCGCGGCAAGATCCAGGTTCTGGGCCATCGCCGCCTTGGACGAGAGGATCGAATCCACCTGGGTGCGCAGCGTGTCGCGCAGCATCGCCTTGAGCTCCTCCTTGGTCCTCTTGATGTCGTCCCACGAAAACACGAACTTGGCGAACTTGGAAATGTCTGAGCAGATCCTCTGGAAGACGCAGTCGATCGCTCCGATGATCTTCTCCGCGGTGTCGATGGTGCAGGCCCAGACGACTCCTGCGATCTCCACCACAAAGAGCCATGCCGAGTTTGCGGCATCCTTGACGATGGAGGGCAGGCTCTGCGCCTTGGTCTTGGCCCAGCTGAACAGAGTGCCAGCGCCAGTGATGACCTTGGACCCGAAGCTGCCAAGCGCCTTCGTCCCTGCGACTTCGCTGCGCAGAACCGGCCCTGCAGATGGGACGTCGAGCCCGAGGTCGGCCCCAGCACGGCACAGGGCAGCCATCGCAGCTGCAATCTTGGCAACATCGTCTGCGTTCGTCCCTGTCGGCACGAATGGCGTCCCGTCAGCGTGCCTCGCGGCGAGGAGGCTCTGAACCGTGTTCAGGGCGAGCAGCTTCTTCATTGCCTTGCCCATCGGGTTGATATGCACCAGGCTGCCAGACGCCGCCCCGACAAACAGCTCGGACGCCCTCACCCGTGTCACGCCTCCGCCCAGCGAGTCCACGCTCGTCTCTTCCACGATGACCACCTCTCCGTTGGCGTCGGTGTGCACCACAGACTCGCGAACGGACAGGACGCTGTACGTCCCGTTCACCGTGAAAGCTCCGGTGGAAGAGGACCTGACGAGGACAGGGGCGTTTGCCAGGGGTACTCCATCGGTGTCGCGGACGGTCACCTTGGTGGTGTACGACAAGAACTTCCTCGGGCGCTGGACAGCTGTGGCCTGCTGCTGCTGCTGCACACACAGGGGGTCCTCCACCCACACGCTGGTCTGGGGCCTGTGCGACAGCCTCGACATCGTCCCACTGCTCTTGGCCACTATGACGACATCGTACTCGTCTCCCTCTGGCGAAATGCACTTGCCGAAGCTTGCTGCATTGACGCCGGACGCGAGCAGCACGGGGTAGAGCCAGTTGTCTCCGGCCTTACCGCTGTACTTGTTGCACTGGAGGCTGCACACGTTTCCAGTCCCGCTCAGCAAGAACAGCGACACGGCGCGATCACCCGTCGTGGTTGCCCTCATTGCCCTCACCCCAGAAAGCAGCGGGTCTGGCCCGTAGACCTTCTCGGGAGCAGCGCGGTCAGTCTGCCGTGACGCGGGCAGAACGTAAAGGCAGCTGCCACTGACAAGCAGCAGGTCGGTCAGGCTTGCAGACCCGACAGTCAGCGGGCAGATGGCGTCGGGGATGCTCGGCGTGCTCGAGAACACGATCGGAACAGGCGCCTTTATCGAGTCGTACAGGTTGCAGATAGGCGTGAACAGCAACTGAGCACTGCCACCGACCTGGCCCGATGTGTAAACGCCAGTGAGACCCCTGGCTCTCGCCTTGCCGACACAGCTCCGGCACGTCTGCTCCATCTCCACCGGGAAGTCGAACAGCGTCGCCATTCCTCCGAGGTCGATGTGCGTTCTGACGAGCCTGCGCAGATGCGAGCTGCTGTCCTTGATCAGGTCAACCGCCAAGCAGTCGCCCTCGGGGGCCTGGCACAGCGTCATCCCCGCAATGATCGCCGGGCTCTGAGCGTATGGGCTTCCGATAGGAACAGACTTCCAGACGGGAGCCGAGAGCGGATTGCCGGGAGCCAGCAGCCCTGTGTAGAGCTCGCAGCCGGCGTTTGAGGTGCCCGGGGACACGACCAGCGCCACCCGGATGTCGTACGGGTCCTTGGTCATCTGTGCGGCAACGAACATCGTGCACCTGGCCGCCGAAGCCTTGCCGGACAGAAGGGCAGCGCTGATGTCTTGCTGTACCCATCCGGACTGGGTCCCCGTCGATTCCGCCGTCACGATGAGCCTGCCGCTGTCCGAGAGCGACAGGACGACTGTCCTTCCGGCGCCGGTGTGCAAGGCCACGAACTGCGATCCAGGCGCAACCGCGGTGACGGCAGAGTAGTTGTCGACGAGCTCACTGTCCCATGTCAGAGAGAGCGCCCCGGAGGCACCAGAGTCTTGCTCGCTGCCAAGGAGCTCTGTGGTCCCGTTGGCTGCTGCGCTGCAGAGCGGCATCCTCTGTGACGGCAGCGCTGGGGAAGTGGCCTGGCCCACAGACACGGAGGCCAGCATCTCCTGGCTGTCCGTGAACCACACGCCCGTCATTCGAGCCTCGCGCCCAAAAGGCAGAAAGCCCCCGCAGACGTCGTTGAGCGGAACCTTTGCGAGAACATCGTCGGGGACATCAGCGGCCACAGTGTCTGCCCAGCCGCGGAGAGTGTCGCGGTTGATTCCCAGCAGCTCCAGACCAGCATCCGAGAGGGCCGCGTGGCCGTCGAAGTCGGCCCGTAGCGGCGGGGCGATTCGCTTCGCCACAACGCTGCCACTCTCGACCGACAGCTCGAACTCGTCCACGACAGTGACGTCAACTAGAGCTCCGCAGAACCGTGCATCGCTGGTCTCGGCCGTGGCGAACACCAAGGAGTTGGCCACGCAGCGCAGGGTGCTTGCAGAGACCTTGACGCAGACATGAGCCTCATGCTCCAACACGCAGGAGAGCTTCCCAGAGGCGTCCGTGATCACCAACTCCTGCTGCCTGTGGTCTGTGCGCAGCAACTCGGATCCGAGGTTGCTGAGCAGCTCGATGGACGGCTTCTCCTCCTCCTCGATGCCAGAGGCTGCAAGGACCAGTCCGCTGGTGCTGGGCCAACTCGCCGAGAGGCGAAGGGAGCACGCCTTGATTCTCGCCATAGCCACCTGGCTCGCCCACTCGCAGACTGCTCCGCGGCCCACGGCAATAATGCCCGCAGGAGGCTGCTCTGACCCGATCCTCCTGATCCAGTTCCACGCCATGAAGGGGTCGCCAGAGCCGGCCCTCCTCTTGCTGCACAGCGTGATGTCCAGCGTGGCCATGCCCTCGTCGTCCTTGGACCTCGGCCGGAAGTACGGGTGAACCGTGGCTTTGACCTCGGTCTGCCTGCTGTCCGCGTAGACCAACGAGTACCCCACGACGAGCTCGAGGGCATCCGGGCCTCTGTTTGGTGCCGCGGCCGCAGCAGTCGACGAGATTCTCGCGACGCACTCGCGCAGCAGGGTGCGCTCAATGCCGGAGCTCAGCCGTGATCCGGGCATCGTTCCTGGGATCCACTCGATCGGGCTGCTCTTGGCAGCGCCGAGGGCAAGGCAGAGCAGCTGCACGCCAACAGGGACGGCTCCGCTCCGGGCACTCCTGGCTGCGGCCCTGATGACAGCAGCCGGCAGCGCGCTGCTGATGCCGGCTCTCCTCCTGACGATGCCGACAGTGGCTTGGGCGACGCGGGGACAGCAGGCACTCTGGCTCAGCTCTGCGCAATGCCACCTGGCACCCCACGGCCCGTACTGCAGCTCCGCAGTTGCCATCTTGGTGCACGCGATGTTGAGCGTCGCCGAGTCAGTTGCTCCGCCGTTGAGACACACAGCGTCCTCGCCCTGGAAGGCTTCTTGTGAGGACAAAAGAGCACAAAGAGCAGAGGGTCAGTGGGGCGAGAGGGAGAGAGGACCCACGATGACAATGGAAGCAGCGAAGCCCTTTTCGAAGTGGACCTTGGCGAGGGCAGCCACTCGCGGGTCATCCACCGTTGTGCCGTCCGGGATCTCGAAGGGGTTGGCGGGCAGTGCAGCCGCGTCGATCTCGCTCGCCTCGCCGTTCTCCTGCACGACCCAGCACATGCCCGTGTCGAACTGCGTCGCACTCCCCAGCATGTTCCTGTTGATGCTCTCCTGCGTGATCGCGAAGACGCAGTCGCACCCCCCTGCCACCCTCGCCGTCGTGTTCCTCGCGAAGAGGGGGGCTGCGACCGGTGAAGCAGCAACTGGCAAAGCTCCACCCGCATCCACCGCAGCAGTCTTCACGACCACCGAGGCCTCCGTCGGCGCGGCAGACACCAGCGTCGCCCGATACGGCGAGGCTGCCTTGCGAGTCGCTGGAGTCGCCTTCGTGTTGGGGTCCTTGTAGATGAGACAGTCGTCGTCCCAGGTGTCTTTGTACGTGACGTTCGTGATGAGGTCCAGGCTGTTGGAGAAGTAGGCGTCCTTGAAGGCGAATGTCTTGCCGCCGGGGAACACAAACCCACGGATCATCTTGCCCGGGTCGCGTATCGACATCCCGAAGATGAGGCTGTTGGCGATCGTTCTCATCATCGCGCTGATCGACTGGAACTGCTTGGCAAAGCCGGAAGGGCTGAAGTCCCTGCGCACATCGTGGCTCTGCTCCTGATCGACCACTGGGCTGGTTGCTATCCCGCTATCCGTGTTGGACAGCTCGAAGTGGAGAACCCTCTTGATGTCGAAGAGGGTGCACTTGCTGTCGGACAGCGGGGCTCCCTTGACTCCGGTGGTGACCCTCATCCAGCAAGACAGCTCCTGCGTCGTCGTGATGTACTTGCCGTCCAGCAGCACCCTGAGCCCATTCTTCAGCTCGACGGTCCAGTTGGCGATGCAGCCGCCAGAGCCCGCGCCGTCCTCGTGCCTGGTCTGGCAGAACGTGCTGACTATGAGGCCCCGCTGATCGGGTGGCAGCGGCAGGTCCTGAATGGAGCTGGCATCGGCGGGCTTGCTGCGCCACGTAAAAACAGTCTGGATTCCGTGCTGATCACAGGCCTGGTCTGGTTGAATGCAGCTCTGCCTGAAGGCAGGGAGAATCTGGCCCTTGATGTGTCCGATCACCTTGTTCCTGTTGATGGCAATAACTCCGTCGGCATACAGGCAGTCGTTGCACCAGTTCCACTTGAAGGCGAGCCTCTCGCCGCTCTCCGGGACAGCTTTTTTTGGCTGCGTCACGCAGAGGTAGTCTAGAGTGCTGCAGTCGCCGCTGGAGCCGCTGGCGTCCCCGAGATGCGGCTGCCCCTCGAGAGCAATGTCGGTCAGGGCGAAGGTCGGCACCGGCCCGCTGACGGCCCTCTTCCGCATGACATACCCGAACACAGGGCTCCCAGTGTTCTTCATCAGCTGGAGGTAGTAGCTGTCGAACTTGCTCGAGATGAAGCCCAGGAGCTCCCTGTCGCCCACCGGCGCCTGGGACGTCGTAGTCGCGGTCGCCATCGGGTCCTCCACCACAAATACCCCTCTGGGCGCCAGGGTGTCCAAGGTGACCATGAGGGCCTGCACGGAGAACATGTCCGACGTGGCCTTTATATCGTCAAGCGCCTTCTTGTAGCTTGCGTTGACACTGACAGGCAGCTTCTCCTCGGGGATCTCCTCGCAGACAAACTTGGCTGTGTAGTTGAAGACCCAAGGCTTGCCAGCCTCCTGCCTCCTGTTGCGCCACACCGAGTTTGAGTCGGGTCCGACGACCTGCAACTCGCTGCAGTAGACCTTGATTGCGATCGTGTTCCTGTCGATGATCCGCACGCATTGCAGCTTGTCCTGTGACGGGCTTAGTCATTGGCCTGGAGTAATCGTTGTCGTACGTAGAATTCCCGCCTGATGGCAACGCTGCAGCCACTCGGAGGCGGAGGGAGTCCCGGCACGATCCTGATGCCGCACTTGAACAGGTTTGCGCTCAGTGCTTTGAACTCGGTGCCGAACTCCGTGTAGGGCTCCCCAGGAGGGACATCTTCTATCTCGTCCAGGGCGAACGGGTCCACTTCGATTGGCTCCTGAGGCATCATGACAAATTTCTTTGTCTTCGGGTCGCGGGCCCATTTGTTCCAGTGGAGCGGATGCAGATCCTGCTCTGCCAGCAGCCTGTTGTCGGTGCCAACCCACATGAGCTTCGTCTCCTTCCACCCCCCGTCTGTCTTGGTCGTCATGTAGCCGATGAAGTTCTTCATGGCGCTGTTGATGCTCCGCTGCGTGACAGCGCACACGACGTCGATGTCACCGGTGGTGCCCGAGAGGTTCGAGTCCATGCACGCCGGCACTCCGGGCACCGCACTCGCACTGACTGCAGCGAGCACGGGGGCAGCAGCGGCAGCAGCAGCACCCCTGAACCCCTCGGCATCCACATCGAAGTCGCGGGCCAGGGAGACGTTCACGGCAGCGACGCCCTCACTGGTGTCCTCCTCGGCAGCGACGGCGCTGGCCAGGGCCTCCGTACAGGCAGAGGGAGCAAACTCGTCAGCCGGGAGCCCGAGCTTCCTCGCGACGTGGCTCAGGAGGCACGCCGTCTCCGGAGCCAACCGGTCGGGCTGCACGAGCCCCACACACGTGTCGCCCTCGGAGGGGACAAAGTCGATGCAGGCACTGCCCGCCTGCCCACGGGGGCACGTGTCGGGGGCTGCCGCCAAGCGCGCGATGCAGCGGCAGTCGCCCAGCGTGAACACAGTCGAGAGCCCTCCCGCAGTCGTAACGACGGCCATCTCGCAGTCCGAGCACGCGGCCACCGAGCATGGAGCGTCACTGCCGCCTGTGGTCGTCGACGGCGCCGCGAAGCACGGGACGCGGCCGGCGGAGCGGGCGACGACGCCTCCCTTGGGCGACGTCGCGGGCACGTCGAGGTCGTACGCCAGCAGGATCTCGCCGACCGCCGGGTGACGCAGCAGCACGGCCAGCGCCGTGTGGGGCTCGCCCAGGACGCCCGGGAAGCCGTCGCCGTCGCCGTCGGTGGTGTCCTCGGGGTTGACGAGCGACCGCACTCTGCAGAGCGAGAGCAGCAGAGTGAGCAGGAGAGTGAGCGACCGGCCGCCAACAGTGCAGGAGCGGCGACGGACCCGCTGGCAAAGGCCATGGCACGGCCGCTGAGGACGGTGGTGGTGCCCGAGGCCGTGTCGACGACCTGGATGGCGCCCAGGGACTCCAGCGCCGACGACGCGCACAGGGCGGACCACCTGCCCGTTGCGTCGCAGGCGTAGTCGGTCGCCGCGTGGCCGAGAAGCTCGGGCGCCCTCTCGAGGACCCTGTGGGCCTCGCCGTAGGACGGGGACGCGAGGTCGACGTCCCAGTGGAAGACAGCCGTGCGCGTGGCGACGGCGACGACGCGGCCCGCGCCGGCCCAGCGCACGAGCTCCACGGGACCTGAGAGCCCCCACGCGCCACTCCGCCTGGCAGGGGCACCGGACACGCTGGCATCGTACAGGACGAGCTGCTGCTGCTGCTGCTGCTGCTGCTCATCGGTCCTTGACGATGCTGCATTGGCGCCAAGGTGCCCGTGCCCCTGTCAGAGAACTGTCTGGGCCCATACAGCAGCCGCTCCTTCTGCTGCCCCAGGGGGAAGGAGGAAGAGAGAGAACAGAGCCATGGGGTTGGCCGGGAGAAAAGCTGCGACGTACTGATGACTGCCACGCGATCGGCAGTCGGGGAGAGCTCGAACATGACCACGTCCGAGCAAGCGACCCCCAGCGCCTCCAGAGTGGGAGCCACTCGGCGTGGCTGCGGGGCCTCCTTCAAGGCCTTGCCAACAAGCTGTGGACATTGATTGGCCATGAGGTCGGCAAGACAGCCGAGTATGGGAAGCTGGGAGTGGTACCTCATAGAGGGTTGTTGTGCTTTGCATGAGTACTGGGTGGCACAGAGACAGCTTAGCTTTGCCTCTTGGGCTGTGATCTACCGACTGGCCGAGCTGCCCGGCTTTTTGTGGACTCAGGACCGCATTTTCCATTATGGAAATTCGGCTACCTTACTGAGCTGAAGTTACCAATTTGGAAATCCATCAACCTTACATATATACGTCAACCTGAAGTTTCCATTTTGGAAATACCTAACATTATTCTCCAACTCTCCTTTTAAAGACGTTTCAGAGTACTGAGTCGCAGGAACAGTCTTTCGCGACGTTCTTCAGGGTCACTTTTCCAATGGAAATCCATCAACAGAACATTTTCTCATTATCCTGAAGTTTCCATTTAGGAAATTCGGCTACCTTACTGAGTTGAAGTTAC
>CACRSC010000057.1:75119-107446 GCA_902651635.1 Mastigamoeba balamuthi | reverse complement strand
CAGTTGTACGACACGGTGTCGGTGTCTGGCGTCTGGGCCACAGCCGGGGGGCTCGACGCACTCGAGCAGCGTTTCGGCCGTGTGCCCGTCACCACGCTCGACATGGAGCTCAGCTGCACCGACCCCTCGGACAGCTCTGTTACGAGCAGGAAGTTCCAGTACAGACTCGCCTCGTGCGAGGCCATACAGCAGGACGGCGCAGGGGGATGGGAGAGAACCTGCGCTCGGAACTCGGATGGGTCGTGCGCTATGTGCCAGGGCAACTGCGTCACAGCAAGGAACCTCAACGCGAGTGCCGCCAGGGGGTGCACCATGTGCGGCAACGGCATCGTCGAGGAGGGAGAGGTCTGCGACTCGTCGGCCCACTGTGACCGGCGGTGGTGCAAGTGCACGTGCAGCCCTCATGGTTGCATCTACATGGATTACAACGGCACCTGCATATCGCGGTCCCTTCGGGGATACCTCCGCCTGTCTCTGGAGACGCCCTCGGTCACTGGAATGGTCGACTTTGCGCAAGCCCAAAGCATCGCCAGGACTCTGGATGCCCTCTGCCTCTCTCCGAGGCACATGGCGCTGGACCACGTCCAGCTGCTCTCCTTCACCCCGCCGTCGACAACGGACATGACGATCACGTTCATTGTCTCCGAGGCTGGGACTCTGCCTGCTGATGCCCCTCCTCTGCGGGACGCCTTCATAGGGATTCCAGAGAGCTGTCTCAAGTCTGCAGCCCAAGGCGGCACAGAAGCACGGGTGGCCTACAATGGATTGTCTGCCAAGTACCTGAGATGGGATGTCTATGGCTGCGGAGATGGCATAGTGTCGGAGTCGGAGCAATGTGACTCGTCGCTGTTCTGTTCCGAGGACTGCTATTGCATGGAGTTCTCCAAGCCCGAAGGAGGCAACTGTTCTTCTCCTCCCGTGGATATCTTCATCTCGTTTGCGGAGAATCATGGCGGGCTCTTCTCCAATCAGTACACCATGACAGCTGAACAGGCACGCCTCGTGACTTCTGGAATCGCTGCAAACTGTCTCCCAAGACACGAGATTCTGTTGTTGAGCACCCAGCTCTCGAGCACGGGCAAGACTGTCAGAATGGTGCTGGATACTGCGGGATACCCCGGGGCCAGGACACCCATGAAAGCGGCCGCCCATTCCATGCAACAGGACAGTTGGGACAGTTGCGTGAATGGTGTTGCCAGACGCTCTGGCATCCCAGAGTCCGTGTCGTACAGGCCTGGCAACCCGTCAAGCCACGATAATGTGTGGCCTGATGAGGTGTCCAGCTCTTTGCGGAGTGCCCTGTCTGCTCTCCTCAGTGTTCTGACCTTTGTTGTCCACCAGCTTCTTTGAATTGGCAAATGTGACTGGAACTCCTCTCTGCATGTGCACCAAGTAACAAGGAGACTGAGAGTTTAGAATTGAAACTCAGTCACAAGAAGCATCTTTTTTGATAGAGTTGTAGGTTCCTTCTGTATTAAGGGCGTGATGCATAAATTTGGAAATGACATTTATTTTTGTTCTTGATATACTTGGCTGACATATACTTTTTCCTCATTTTTGTGGTAAATCTAATTGTTATTTCATTATTTGCCTTTTTTGTATGTTTTCTTGTGCTTCTATTGTATTCTGACAATAAAAGCCTGAGGAATCCTGAAGGCTAGACGACTGAGGCAAACTCTTAATCTATGAAGGCATTGCACATTGCCTCAGAAAAGAGTGGAAGTCTCTCTCAGAGTATGCACAAAAATGATTTCTCCAATGCCTGCTCAATTGCACGCAGTCCTGGAGGCCAAGGGAGACCACACTGCATGCTAGAAGAGAATTTGCCCTTGTAAGTACATAACACATAACAAAAGTATATTTGCAGAATTATGATGGGCTAGTTGTGCTTATTATTCTCTTTGAACCTCAGAATTGTATTCATCTTTAAGAGTTGTTTGCCCAATATTGTGCCAGATTTGAGATAATACCTTTATAATTAATAATCTTACCTGATAGTAACACTCCAGGGTAACTGAAACCATGCTATATGCTCAGAGAAGTTCATGAGTTTGAGCCTTAATAAGACTAAGATCTGTATGCTTGAATTGAATAGCTATCCATGGTGAAGTACAGGAAACGCCTCTCAGATTAAGGGTATTCTATCTCTGTATAGCATTTCTTCATTTCCCCAGTTTATTACTGAATTTAGTAAGGTTTTAAGAGCAGCAGGTTTTCCAAGCTCAGTACTTGGGGTAGAATGCTCTGTAAGAACCCTTTTGTGTTTAAGAAAGTATGTTTACAACTTTATACTGCAAGAATAGCATATGAACAAGCTAGAAAAGGATTGAAAGGGAAAATAAAAAAGAAGAATGATAAAATGAAAGAAGATAAAATAAAATAAGAGAAAGAAAGTGAAAGAGAAAAATTAAAATGGAAAAGAGAAAAAGACAGAATCTGATGAAAAATATCTTCGTTTCCCGTTCTGCTACCAGTAAGGAATGAGCTTTTTCGAGCCAGGGGCGTTGGGGTGGGGAGGGGGGGTTACGGTGGGTGGTGAGTCTGGGGGGGGACATGCATGTTGTGGGGCTTGGAGGGGTACGTTCAGGGGCGGTTCTGAGAAGCCAGTTCCAGAATCGCGTTCTGTTTTTGGTTCATCACTTTGTCTGTGTATCTGTTGTACTATCTGTTGTGGGACGGGTGGTGCTGGGTGGTCCAGCTTGGGGGCTATGAAGGACAGTCGCCTCGGGGTTGGCTTTTTTGGTAGTGTGCTTTGGGTGTCTTTTTGTACATGGACCAGTGAGTGGGACACAGTGATTATTAATTTGCACAGCACATAATAATATGATGAGCAAGTGGCTTGAGAGCAACGAGAGCAACCACAGCAATGTGAGGGCAGTTCTGGACGAGCAGCTGCAAACGGTGTGTCTGCTGCAGACACTGGTGGTGCCCCACGTGGAGTGCGACAGTGTTGGCCAGGGGGCTCTGTAACTATGAAAGGTCTGTGGGTCTTTGCCATGGGTTTGTAGTGCTTGGCTGGATGGGTGATGCCCGGGCAGTTGAAGGGGGATTTGGGGGTATCTCCTTGCATTTGTCTTTTGTGTGCTTCGTGGGCCTTGATTGTCTCTGTGGCTCATGTCATCAAGCCAGTCTCACATAGTGGCAACCCACTTCTTCTGTATTTGTTGTTGTTGTTCTGATTGTTGATTCTTTGCCCAGGCACCATAAACTAGTGTGTAGTGCATAGGGATTGCGTCTTTGTTTTTGTTGGATTGGGCATGTGCCCACTGCTTTAGTTCAGTGGGTGCTATGCCTATGTGTTCTGTGAGTTTCGTGCACCACTGGAGCTGTTGTGGGCAGGACCATAGGCGGTGAGCTAGTGAGTTGGCTTTGGTTGTGCAGGAAGGACACCTATGGTCACTCCAGTCTAGTCTAGTTCGCAGTGCCATTTCTTCCCATACTCGTCATGGGGTTACAATGTGTGCATTTTTGTAAGTACGATAGGTGTCCATGAGGGCCTGGTGCCATTGGAGACTGCCCATGCATTGTGCCTGCTTTCTGGTTTTTTCATGAAGAAGGACTGGTGGGATTCTCTTGATGCCTGCTAGGGCTTCTTGGGTCTCACATCGGTGGAGGCGATGGTGCCAGGCTATGTGGAAGATGGTGTGGAAGTTGTGCGTGGGTTTATGTGATGTCTTAGCAGAGAGTTCATGAATTGTGGCAAGGTCTATTCCCCATAGTGAGTGATCGGGGTCGTGGCATCTGTCAAGAGTAAGTGCTTGTTGCACAAGTTGGTCTGCTAGCTTATTCAGCTGGAGGACTCTCTGCAGTTCTGTGCCCCATCTATTGTTGTCTTGAGCTACTCGGGCTTTAGTGGCGTCACTTTCCTCTCCTCGTCCTTCGAGTTGGTGGCTGTGAATATGTTGGAGGACTATTTCCCCCCCCCCCCTCCATTGGTGCAGGCAAGGTCCCGTAGTCAGATGAAACATCGCACTGCATCTCTGTCTACTAACGTGGTGAGGTCTCGTTCAGGGTTTTAACAATAAGGTCGTTGTCACATGCTATGATGCATTTTGATGTGGGGTCCATAATCTCTGCCAGATACTCAACCGCACGTAGCTCTGGTGTCCAGGAGGTGAGTGCCCCCTTGACTCGTATGGCTTCGTTCATTTCAGGGTGTCTGTCCACTACTACAGCCATTGCCATGTGACCTGAGTTTGGATCGTAGAATCCATCTGTTGCTATTGGGAGCCAGTCGTTCCATGTGCCTTCCAAAGTAATCAACGCGAAGCTTCATTGTAGCTCTAAGTTTGTGTTGAAGCGGTATCCCAGTCTGTAAGATTGGCATGTAGGCGTGTCAGTGCATCTTGGTTGTTATGCACCAGGTGGCATGCTAGTCCCTCTGCTTTTTATTGTTTATTTGCCACTCTCGAGCCCCTGCCATGTAAATGATGGCTTTGTTCATGGTTGTGTCTACTTCTGCGGGCGTCCCCAGGTCTAGTAAGAGGTTTCTCTGTGTTGGAGAGGGTATCCCATTGTGTGAAGTGTTGCCATTGTCGTCGTTCTGTATAGCCAACTGTGTCTGCAGTCAGCCTCATTTTTCCTATTTTGTGTTGTGGGGGGAAGGCAGCTGTGAAGTCTTCCTCAAGACGCAGAATGACCAGCATGGTATCTGTTTCCGGCATGATGCCATCAGGTGTCAGGGCATTAAGCCATTCCAGCGCCTTCTGTGCACATTTGCTCTGAATGACATCAGTCATGTTATGGAGTCCTAGGCCCCCTATCCTAGTGGAAGTGAAGACATGATGCCGACTTATTATTGGCTGGGCCTAGTTTGCCTACTGCCACATTTTCTAGCATGTGTGATAGAGACTCTAGTAGTTCTTAATTTTGTGCCATGGTGCTGGCATGGTATTGTGTCATACCATTGATGACCACAGTAGCAATGTAAATGCGTTGTTCAAGTGATAATGATTTTTTAGTACGCATCCAGCTGCATTGTTCCAGCAGTATGTGGGTTACAGCAGACACGTTGAGGGCATCCCGACCCTGGGGATCTAGGTGTGTACCGAGGTATTTGTACGTGGAACCAGGTATTACCGGTACAATGGTGCCTTGTGCCATTGTTACTATTGGGTTCTCCATTTCGGGCGAACGTAGTACATTTTTTTGGGTTGATATACAGCCCTGCTCCCTTCATATCCATAACATACTGTAGTATGCGTTGCAGTTCCTGTGATGTAGTCCAGTCGGTTGCTGGTGTTGTGTGGACCACGGTTTGTGGCTAGCACTGTGTCATGGTGTTTAATAACGTCTGTGTCATTTTGTATTTGAGCTGGTATAACGACATTTGCTTTTCAGCATTATTGTGTTGGTCACTGGGTAATCCAGCCATGTGTAAGGTCACTGACCAGTATGGTGTCCGTCGTCCTCTTCGTCTGCCCTGCTAATGTGTGTACCATATATCTGTTTGTGCAGGGGACCCCCTAAGTGGGCTATATGCAGTAATGTGGTGTTATGTTTTTATGGTGATGGGTGGGTATTCACACCTAAAGGGTCAAAATCGTACAAGTGATCAATAGCACATGCCGACACCATGACCTTCTTTCCCTCATTCAGCCACATGACCATCTGTGAAGGAAAGGCATCAGGCCAAAGTGTTAGAGTGAAACTAACAAGCGGGAATTGCAGTCAAATCAATACAAATCGTTGGAAGTCGCCATACATCCATGCTCTTAATAACGTAAGTTCTAGTGCATTTGTATAAAGGTTTCAAAGACATTGTTGTAATAACTCTATTTGTTTTCCCTCATTTCTTTCATTTGTAATTTTCAAAACACTGTATCAAATATCTTTGTCGTCTGTTTATCATTATAAAGCAACGATCTTTATTCAGAAACACAAATGGTGGGTTCTTACAGAATCCCGATGGGGTTGATATATGCAGAATAGGGTGGCCATGCAGAGCATCAATCTTCTTCCTTCAAAGGTAATATGAGACCTTGCTCTTGTGCATGGTATGATTGTCATGCATGAACTTCATTCTTCTGAGGCATGAAAATCATGCTGAGATCACCAAGTTCTCATTGCGGATCTCCTCATACTTTTTCGGAATCGAGATTCCCAGTGAAACAACAAGGCAATCTCGTTCACCAGTGATCTTCACACATTGACAGTAATTTGGTGAGGAACATGAGAAGTGTAGATTTGCACTCTTCCCATTTTCACTGAATCATTTTTGGTCTCTTAAAGAGGTATACCTATAACATCATGGAACTTGAGCTGGTAGTAGGTGCGTGTCCAGAGAAATCGTTTATTTCAAGCAGCTTCTGAGAGAGGTGATGATGGGTGGCCCAGCCCGGTATACCCACCCAAGAATACACCAAATTACCATGAAGGGGTTGACATGAGTATTTCACCACCGAATTAGTTCCTTTGAAGAACTGCTTTTGTGATGACAGAGTAGATGGATCAGTGCATCATCTTGCTTATTGGTTGTTTTCCTCTGATGCCCAGAGCACATACAGTCCCTAAGATCTGCCTGGCTAGACCAGCAGAATACAGTCTTTTGTGAGACTAAATACTGCCGTGCTACTTCATTCAATTTTCCCCAGGCAGCTGCCAGGCCACGGATGGCAGCATGATCTGCAACAGAGACTTGCGAGGGCATTGACACAACAGGGGATACTACTCTGAGAGAAGCATACAGCTTCTCTAGTATGTATCTTCTCAGTGGAAATTGGCTACTGCAGGAAATTAATGAAAGTGTGAGAAGATTACAAAACACTGACAATAACAAAAAAAGGAAAAAGAAATGTTAGTCAGTAAGTAATTCAAGAACAAAGCTGAGTATCAATTTCCATATGCAGGTATTGCCAAGGTGATCTGAGCACTCTCGTGCAACATGCATAACGGCCCTTCCTGCAGATGGAACCTCAAACTCTTGTCAAAGCAGATGAGATGCTTCTTGTTACTGAGTTTCAGCTCAAAACGTGTGCATGCAGAGAGGAGTTCCAGTCACATTTGCCAATTCAAAGAAGCTGGTGGACAACAAAGGTCAGAACACTGAGGAGAGCAGACAGGGCACTCCGCAAAGAGCTGGACACCTCATCAGGCCACACATTATCGTGGCTTGACGGGTTGCCAGGCCTGTACGACACGGACTCTGGGATGCCAGAGCGTCTGGCAACACCATTCACGCAACTGTCCCAACTTTCCTGTTGCATGGAATGGGCGGCCGCTTTCATGGGTGTCCTGGCCCCGGGGTATCCCGCAGTATCCAGCACCATTCTGACAGTCTTGCCCGTGCTCGAGAGCTGGGTGCTCAACAACAGAATCTCGTGTCTTGGGAGACAGTTTGCAGCGATTCCAGAAGTCACGAGGCGTGCCTGTTCAGCTGTCATGGTGTACTGATTGGAGAAGAGCCCGCCATGATTCTCCGCAAACGAGATGAAGATATCCACGGGAGGAGAAGAACAGTTGCCTCCTTCGGGCTTGGAGAACTCCATGCAATAGCAGTCCTCGGAACAGAACAGCGACGAGTCACATTGCTCCGACTCCGACACTATGCCATCTCCGCAGCCATAGACATCCCATCTCAGGTACTTGGCAGACAATCCATTGTAGGCCACCCGTGCTTCTGTGCCGCCTTGGGCTGCAGACTTGAGACAGCTCTCTGGAATCCCTATGAAGGCGTCCCGCAGAGGAGGGGCATCAGCAGGCAGAGTCCCAGCCTCGGAGACAATGAACGTGATCGTCATGTCCGTTGTCGACGGCGGGGTGAAGGAGAGCAGCTGGACGTGGTCCAGCGCCATGTGCCTCGGAGAGAGGCAGAGGGCATCCAGAGTCCTGGCGATGCTTTGGGCTTGCGCAAAGTCGACCATTCCAGTGACCGAGGGCGTCTCCAGAGACAGGCGGAGGTATCCCCGAAGGGACCGCGATATGCAGGTGCCGTTGTAATCCATGTAGATGCAACCATGAGGGCTGCACGTGCACTTGCACCACCGCCGGTCACAGTGGGCCGACGAGTCGCAGACCTCTCCCTCCTCGACGATGCCGTTGCCGCACATGGTGCACCCCCTGGCGGCACTCGCGTTGAGGTTCCTTGCTGTGACGCAGTTGCCCTGGCACATAGCGCACGACCCATCCGAGTTCCGAGCGCAGGTTCTCTCCCATCCCCCTGCGCCGTCCTGCTGTATGGCCTCGCACGAGGCGAGTCTGTACTGGAACTTCCTGCTCGTAACAGAGCTGTCCGAGGGGTCGGTGCAGCTGAGCTCCATGTCGAGCGTGGTGACGGGCACACGGCCGAAACGCTGCTCGAGTGCGTCGAGCCCCCCGGCTGTGGCCCAGACGCCAGACACCGACACCGTGTCGTACAACTGTGTGCTCGAGGAGGCGACCACCGTGAAGACTTCCGTGGGCGCATCGCTGAAGCTGTACACGACCTTGCACTCGACGACCGCGTGGGCCAGCAGTGGGGGTGGGCGGACCAGCTGCACCGCGCGTTTGCACAGCTCGATCAGACCCCGCACGGCAAGGGAGAGCGGGAGAGACGCACATTGAATCTCAGATCTGAGCCCAGGGGGTAGATGGAGCCGGCATAAGAGTTGTAGGCCCACTCGGTGATGTTCGTGATGACAGCGCCCGAGCCGAGCACTAGGGCAGAGCACACGAGAAGATGGGAGAGGAGCATCTCTGTTCAGTGTTTGCTGGTGGGCACCCACACCAAACTCCCTCAGGATTTCGGGATTAATTGAAAATGTGGCCCTTGGGTTCAAAAAAACCGTTCGATCCGAAAGATATTTTCTCTGGACTGCACCTATGACTCTCTGTAAGGTTTCTGGATTACGAAATTGCCAACCTTTGCTCTGCTTTTCATCCCGTCGAGCCGCCTCAGCAACAGCACGGCATGATGGGCTTCTCCTCACATGCGGTGCTGCTCCGGCCTACAGCCCTCTCTTGGTCGCGAGAGCTTATGTCGCACGGACGACAGTAATCTGCAGGGGCGAAACTGATGGAGCTCAAGCCCGAAGATCCCTCAGGGGCAGAGCAGCAGCGAGTGGGCCACGCGGAGTCAGCTGTGCGGGGGCCGAGGGGCACAGCTGCCACGCGCTGCTGCACGATGAGCTGCGGTACACTGCAGCCCAGTGGCAGGGCACCGGGGCCCCGGTCGAGCAGACCAACAAGCCCTCTCCCCAGTATCCCCTCGGCACATCGCCAGCACTGTGCGCCAGGCGGCCAGTGTAGGAGACCCTCGCCCCTCGCAGGGTCCCAGCTCAGTACGCTGGCAACTCCCCCCCGTTTTCCGCCAACGGCTGTGTTTCACGCAAGGAGGAAACAAACGATTTCAAACAAACTCATACTTTTTTGAACTCTGACGTATTCATTATTTTCCCCTCACTCCCCCACTCGCACTCCCACACTCGCACACAATCTCAGCGCGCGTCTCAGCGAGCCTGCCTGCCACGCGGGAGGGAATGGCCGGGGTCCCGGGCACTCGCGGCAGCGCCAGCGAGCCCCCGGCAGCGAGCCAGCGGGCCGCAGGGCCCCGGGCAGCCGACGTCTGGCCGCTGCTCTCCTGCGACCTCGCAGCCCGCGTTGCCTCGCTCCTCGACCAGCGCTCCCGCGCGGCCCTCAGCCGCACCTGCCGCGCCGCACGCCTCGCCTGCGCCCACCCCTCGTGCTGGCGACGCTCGGCCGTCGCCGCCCGCTCGCTGCCCGCCTTCTGCGCGTCGCCCGCGGCCCCGCACGTCCGCGACCTGCGCGTCGTCGCGGTTTCCGCGGGCCCGCGGATGCCCCGCGGAGGACTCGCGGACCTCGCGGCCGCCGCCCCGATGCTCGAGGAGCTGCGCCTGCCCGCCTGGTGCTGCTGGGGCGCCGCTGAGGTGCTCGCGGCGTTCCCGCGGCTGCGGGCCGTCGCCAACGCGCGGGTCCGCGGAGAGGCCGACGCAGAGGCCCTCGCGGCGCGCCTGCGCTCCCTGCGCGGCCTCGTGGTCGCCCCGGCAACCGCGATGGACCTCGTCGTCCGGCGCGCCCCTCGCGGCGCGGGCCGCGGTCTCCGCGAGGTCGGCGAGCTGCACGCCCGCGCGCTGCGGACACTGTGGGAGTCCGCGGGCGGCCTCTGCGAGCTCGAGGTGCTGCGCCTCGCCGGGAACGAGGGCTGGGGGACCGCGGCGTGGGTCTGCGAGACGCTCAGGCGCGGAGGGCTCCCGCGGCTCCGCGAGCTCTACAACGCGCCCGACGACGTCGTCCTCGCGGCCCTCGCCTCGCCCGCGCCCCTCGAGGTCGCCAGCAGGAGCGCAGACCCCGGCGACGTGGTCCTCCCCCGGGGCGCCCTCGACGCCCTCCGCGAGCGCCGCGGGCCCTCGGAGCTGCGCGCTCTGCGGCTCTGCGACACCGGCGCCGCGCTGCAGCTGCTCGCCGCGCTGCCCCGCCTCGCGCGCGTTGCCGTCGACTGGACGCCCGACGCGGCCACCGCGCGGGCCCTCGCGGCGCTGCCCGGCCTCGGCGAGCTCAGCGTCGCGGGCCCGTGGCCTCCGAGCGCCTCTGCGTGTGCGGCGCTCTCCCGCAGCCCCGCGAGGCTCGTAGGCCTGCGGACGACCGAGGACGCGGCCCCGCAGTGGCTCGCGCTGCCGATCGCCGTCGGGTCGCTGCGCAGCGTCGCCGTCGCTCCGGGGGCCGGGCCGCGGCGCGAGTACGAGGTGCTCGGGGCGCTGGCTGCGGGCAGCGCGGCGACGCTCGAGAGCCTCGAGATGACCTTCGGCCCGCGGCCCGCGGACGACTACGTGCCGCTGCTGCTGCGCCTGGCGGCCCTGCGGACGCTGGTGGCCTACGGGCTGGGGACGCCAGTGCGCACGCGCGCAGAGTTCGTGCGCTTTGCGCGGCGCCTCGAGCGCTGCGAGCTCGTGCCGGGCGAGTGGGAGCAGAGGGATCCCCAGAGGCTCTGGATGCCCTGGGACCTCTTGGGGGCCCACTGGCCATCGCCCGAGACAGCGCACTCCCACGGCTCCTGCCACCAATGAAATGGAACAATTGATACCGATTCAATTCGGACCACTTGGTCATTAATTGTTCGGCAATTCAAGGCGATCGCTCCATCTCTCCGACCCCAGCCTGCCGCTCAACAGAGGAGCATCCCGATCCCGTTCCTCCGGCGGGCGACTGCCAACGGGTCAGGACAACGGCTGTTGTTATCCCGCCAGATATTTGCGGACATGAATCTCCAGGAGATTCTTCTCGACTGGTGGCTGCGAAACAAGCGAAGAGAAGAATCAAATGAGCGGACACGCGGGCACGGCAGCAGAGCCAGCAGCCCCGGGTGCGGGGATCAGGAGCTGGGCGGCGGGGGCCACAGCCGTGCGGACAGAGCGCATGCGCGGTGTCGTCGCCGACGTGCAGGGCCGCCCGTCGCACGCAGACCGCCTGATGACGTGGCTCAACGACCCCCTCGTCGTCCGCTGGATGTCCTTCCCCGACGCCACCTACTCCCGCGCCGACATCGAGTCCCTCTTCTCCCCCGGTGCGCCGCCCCCGAATATTAATATTAAGCGCAATGCGCCCCGAATCAATTGACCAGGACAGCATACCGAAACTGTACCCAAAATTGGCGGGCGGCGAGTGTTAGCTAACCGTGCTGGTCGGGCAGAGCGGGAGGACGCGCTGTCGCTGGTGTTCGAGGACGCGGGCACAGGGGAGCTCGTGGGGTGCGGCAGCGTCTACGAGTGGGACAGCAGCTCGCGCTCTGCCGAGATCTCGTTCCTGGTGGGCGACGCGCGCTACCGCGGACTCGGCCTGGGCACCGAGATGGTCTCTGCCCTCTGCGCGCTGAGCTTCGCCGCGGGGGCTCACTCGCTGCTGGCCACCGCGGTGGTCGAGAACCGCGCGTCGCTGGCGAGCCTCAGGGCCTGCGGGTTCGCGACGTTCGGGCTGCGCCACGAGTCGCACTACGTGGGAGGAGCGTACTACGACGAGGAGTACCTCGAGTGCTTTGCTGAGTCCTACGCTGCTCGCGCTCCCGCGGCCACCGCAGTCGTACCGCCGCAGCCGCCGCGGTCTCTGGACGGGACGGCGCCCTGAGGGGCACACGAGCCGATGAGAGCAGACAGACACATGCACCAGTAGCCAACACTGGTAGTCTTATTTGAAGTTTACGATGTGGGCTGTGATGATGGGTATAGCTATGAATGATCAGTTGTATAACAAGTTGTGAGTACCCAAATCAATTACCCCAAAAATCACTTGTCAGACCAATGAAAATGCGAATCGTGAGGAGCAGAATAAGCCATACAGGTTTATGCCTCTGTGCCTAGTGAATCGCCGAGCTCTTACAATTTCCAGTACATGCACATAAGTCAGGTTCACATTTTCAATAGCATTAAGAAAGCAAGTAAAAGCTGTCGGGGGAATATGACCCAACACACACGCACGCAGATGCTCTTGCACTCCAAATGAAAATCAGAGCGAATAAAATAGCCCGAGACCGAGATAGCGAAAGAGGAGATAGGGAAATCTCCTCCCTTTTTTCATAACAGTTATCGGCACCATCTGCCCGCTTCCGGCAACAGAGAACCCGCAGAGGCCGCAGATATGCTGAGCCCAACCCAGCACGACGCCCTCGACGTCGAGCAGCAGCAGCAGCAGCCCCTCAGGGGCGGCACCGCCTCCCCGGGCGTCCGTGCGGCAGCCTCGGGCCCCCGCTGGAACCGCACAGCGACATTTGTGTCGATCGCCCTCAGCGTCGCCGTCGCCGTCGTCCTGACAGCCGTCCTCGCCAGTGCGCAGCCTCCCCCCGCCCCCAGGGCCTCCAGGGGACCCCGGGCAACGGAAACCGAAAGCACCCCGGCAGCGTGGTGGGGCACGCGCCCCGCCAGCAACGCGGAGAGCGACCGCAGGCCCAACGTCGTCGTGCTCATCGGCGACGGGCTGGGGCCCGCGGGCACGTGCCTCGCGAGGTCCCTCGCGGCCCTCCAGGGCCTCCCCAACCCCGTCGAGCGCTTCGCCAGGCGCGGGTTCCGCCTGAGCGCCGTCAGCACGCGGTGCGCCCGCAGCGGCTCTGCCCCTCCTGATCTCCCGCTGCCCCACAAAGGGCAATTCCGCGCCTTTCCTCGGGGCATTTCCGAACTCCATCCGCAGCGCACCCCCTCCGCCCTTTGCCTCTCCTTTTCCCTCCGCACACGTCACTCGTTTGATTTTGTCCCGTTCCGTTTTCGGCTCCTTTTTTCTGTATAATTCCGGTACATTGCCTCGCGATTTCCGGCACGTCCGAACGCGGACCCCCTGGCACGGCCCTCTCCCCCGTGTTGCGCAACTCATGCGAGTGGTCGCTGGTGCCGCTGGGGCCGCTGTCGGCTTATGTCCGTTGTTTTCATATTTGCGTGTGCGTGCGCAGGAGCCAGAGCGGCCAGATAACCGACAGCGCGGCCGGGGCGACAGCGTACGCGTGCGCGCTGCGGACGTACAACGGGGCCATCGGGGTCGACCCCAGCGGCGTGCCCTGCGGCACGCTGCTCGAGGCCGCGCGCCTGCAGGGCTACAGCGCCGGCGTCGTCGTCACCAAGTCGATCACCGACGCCACGCCCGCGGCCTTCACGGCCCACGTGGCCCAGCGCACGGACCAGCTCCTCATCGCCTCGCAGCAGCTCGAGCAGCGCGTCGACGTGCTCATCGGCGGCGGCCGCACGTACTTTGAGCCGCAGCTGCAGCGCGCCCGCGAGCTCGGCTACAAAGTCGCCCTGACGGCCCGCGAGCTCGACGACGCCGTCGCCCTCGGCACCCAGGCGCTGCCGCTGCTCGCCCCGCTGGCCAACGACGCGATGCCGCTGGCCATCGACGCGGCCAACGTCACGGGGACCGTCCGCGAGCCGCGCCCGTCGCTCCTCGCGATGGTCAAGGCCGCGCTCGCCCTCCTGCCGCCCCCGTACTTCCTGCTCATCGAGAGCTCCAGCATCGGTGCCCCCAGCCCTCCCCAGCCTCCCCCAGTGTCGCTGAGGCTCGGGACGGGCGCGCAGACTCGGCCGAGCACGCGAACGACGCGGGGGCGGCGGCCAGGGAGATTGCGGAGTTCTTCGAGACGGTCGACGCCGTCGCCGAGCACGCGCAGGCCGACGCCTCGCGCAGGACGCTGCTCGTCGTCACGGCCGACCACGACACGGGCGGCCTCGCGCTGGCGACGCCCTCGCAGGCGCCGCTCGACGTCGCCGTCGTCGGCCGGGCCCGCGCGTCGGCGTCGGCCGCTGCGGCCGCGCTGCTGCTGGGCTCCGCAGGCGACGACGACGTGCGCGCGTGGCTCGGCGCAGACGTCACCGCCGAGGAGCTGGCGCTCGCGCGGGCGACCAACGACACGGGGGCCGCGGCGCGGGTGCTGGCGGCTGCGGCGAGCGCGCGGGCGGGGGTCAGCTGGGCGACGAATGGCCACTCGGCCATCGACGTCCCCGCGTACACGCTCGTCGCAGGCAAGACGGGCGGCGACGACGACGACGACGAGGGCGACGACGAGTACGTGGGCGTGTCGGTGGCCAACATCGACGTGGGGGCGTGGATCGCGAGGGTCGCCAAGCTGGACCTCGCGAAGGCGACAGAGGCCGCCAGGGCGCGCAACTGGACGGCAGCGGCGCAGGCGTCGGCGGCGACGAGGGAGGCGGCGAGGCTGCGGGACGAGTACCACGGCATCTACAGCAACTGAGGCCGCGGCGATCGCGGGGGGGGAAGAGGGCCCGAATGCAGCAGCTGAACAGAAGTGGGGCATCGCACTTGAGACAATCGGTGACTCGCGCGCTGCCCTCTTTGTTGCTTTTCCCGCTTTTGTTGTTGTTCCTCGCCGCTCGCGGCCTCTGTTCTCCGGGCGCCTGGGATACCAATCGGCACAGGCCCCGGACGGAGCGAACCCGCGCCAGGGCGATGGGCTGGGTCTGAGGGCGGGCGCGGGAGGGTCACGCCAAGACGCGAGGCTCCTTTTTGTGCACTCGTGATTTCCGAGAAAAGGTGGAGAACCGAGAAACGCGCCCGCGAAAGCGCCGCAGACAGGGGGCACCAGAGGCTTTTTCGTCGGCCCCCCCACGTCAGCACACACTCAGAGAAAAGCTTTCTGCAACCCCACACCCTCCCGCCTGCTGTTGCACCTGGCGCATAAACCGCAAGGGAGGCACAGCGGGACAAGTTCGCATTCTATACAGCGCGAGACGAGGAGGTCAGCGATGCAGAGGGTTCAGAGACAGAGGGCTGCGGCACTGCTGGTCGCAGTGCTGGCAGCGGTGGCGGGCACGGCGAGCGCGTCGGGCACCATAACGGTGACGTCTCCGCGGCTGGGCGGAGAGGTCTTCGTGTCGAAAGACATCCCCGATCGCGACGTGCTCTTCACCGTACGCGGGACCCCTCCCCACCCCACAGCGCAGCAGTGCACCTCGATCCCCGCAACCCCCGTAGCACCAGCAGGCGCACTTTTCCTGCACTTTTCCAAATGCGCTTGCAGCCCCCCAGACGCCTGCGCGCCTGCGGGCGCCCACACAGCCCGGCAGGAGATTGGGGGCGCCCACTTCTTTCGGTTTGGGTGCTCCCGCCTGTTTTCCATTGCAACCTGACCCCGGGAGCGGGAGCCGGCGGAGCCCCCTCCCCCTTTTCGATCGCGCTTACCGCCGAGCACCTTTTTCGCGGGCTCTTCTCGGCATTTGGAAGAGCCCACTTGTCTTTGCTTGTTATTTCTCGACCCCCCTTTGTTTTCCTCGTCCTCCCGCCCATTGCGCTACCGAGCAACGGCACTCTGCACTGCCAGTGGTTGTTGGCCACTTTTGTGTGATTTCTCTGTTCGACGCCCTACAGTGCAGCTCCCACGCACACATATCTCTCTCTCTCTCTCTCTCTCTCTCTCTGTGGGTCCTCTGCCGTAGGGGCCGTGTCCTGAGAGCGACTGGCGGGCAGGTGAGCGGGTCGGCTGTGTCGAGCTGCTATGCGATCATCGAGGCCACCCCGAACCTGGGCGGCGACTGGGGCTCTGCGGTGCACACTGTGCCCTGCACCCTCGCGGGCACCGAGGGCGTCTGCAAGTTCACCGGCGTCCAGTTCAACAACGACGTGCTGGCGCAGTACCAGATCGTCTGCGGCTCCATCAGCACCGGCAAGCTCCGCTACGAGAAGCTCCAAGACAGTGCGCCACACTTCCACGCCTCTCTCTCTCTCTCTCTCCTCTCTCTCTGTCGCTCACTGCGGCTGCGGCAGGCTGCGGCGACCTGAGCGCCACGTGCAAAAACAACGCGTGCATCGGGTGCAAGTCCCGCGGCAAGTGCGGCTACATCGGGTTCATCGGCGGAGTGCCCTCGTGCTCCTGTGCGCTCTGCTCTGCCTCTCTCTCTCCGCTGTCGCAGCAGCGGCACCCGCAGCGCTCACCACGGCGCACGCGCAGCCTGCGACCCGGGCCAGCGGGCCACCGCCACCGCCTGCGAGAGCTGCCCCGCCAACACGGCCTCGACTGGCGGCATAGACGCCCAATGCACCGGTGCGACGCCCTCTCACAAGTTCCCTCTGTTGGGGTTTGCGGCCTCCTGGCCCTAACGCTGCTCTCCGCTGCCGCTGCTGCCGCTGGCGCCCTGTGCTCCCGCGCACCTAGACTGCACCAGCGCCGCCTGCAGGGCGTGCGGCCCCCTGCCCAACACGTGCACGGCGTGCGCCGCGGGCTACGGGTGGAACGGCAACACGTGCACGCAGTGCACCGCGGGCACCACGTACAACCTCGGCGGCACCTCCGTCTGCATCTGTGCGGCCCCCCCTCCTCCCCCTGCTGCGCTGCCACGGTGCACTGACGCCGCCCTGACGCCCCTGCGGCACAGCGTGCTCTAACTGCTCCACGTGCGACGTGGCCACGGGGCGCTGCACGACGTGCCCCGCGGGCCAGCAGCCCAGCGGCTACACGTGCGCCGCGTGCCCCGCCTTGATGTACAGCTCCGGCACCGCTGCCTGCCAGAGTGCGCACACCACTCTCTCCCTCTCGCCAGCTCCCCCTTCTTGCTGTGTGTCTCACGCAGCCCTGCGTGCAGCGTGCCCCGTGCCGGCCTCGTGCGCCGCCTGCAACCCAGCGACCGGCTCATGCACGGGGTGCCAGCCCGGCTACCAGTTCGACAGCGCCACGTCGAGCTGCTCTGCGTGTCCTGCCAAGACATTCAGCCTCGGCGGCAGTGCCCTCTGCAGCGGTCAGCATTTGGACTTGCGTTTTTTTTTCGCACTTGGTTTTCAGATTGCACTTAGTTTTTTTCATTCCACTTGGCTTTTCACTCTGTTCTCACCGAGACCGCGACTGCAGACTGCCCCGTGCAGGCCAGCTGCACCAAGTGTGACGCGCGCACGGGCTCCTGCACGCAGTGCCAGCCAGGATGGGGACTCAACGCCAGCACCTGCGCCGCCTGCGGGTCCAACACGTGGAGCAGCGGAGCAGCGGCGTGCCAGGCCGTCGCCCCCGTCGCCCACTGCTCGTCGTACAGCACTGCCACTGGCGCCTGCACGCGCTGCGCCCCGGGCTACGGGCTGGCCGACGGGCAGTGCACGCTGTGCCCCAGCCAGTACTACAGCCTCGACAACAGCACGTGCGTGCGCTGCTCGCTGGGCCCGCTCTGCACCGACTGCAGCCGCGAGGCCGACGTCTGCACCGCCTGCACGCCGGGCAGCGGCGTCCAGGGCACCGGGTGCTCGCTGTGCCCCGCCAAGTGGTGGAGCTCCGGCTCCCTCTGCGCACGTGCGCCATCGCTGCCGCTCCCGCACTCCCCCCCCCCCGAGCTCACAGCGCCCGCGCAGCGTGCAAGACGACGGCGCCGTGCGACGCGTGCAGCAGCACCGACGGCAAGTGCTCGAGCTGCGCTGCGGGGTACGAGCTCGTCGCGGGCGCGTGCTCGCCGTGCGCCGCCGGGCACTACAAGCCCGCCAGCGGCGCCGCCGCGTGCAGCGCCGTCACGCCGGAGTCCAACTGCGTCGCCTACGACCCCGTGACGGGCGCCTGCGCTGCGTGCGCCCTCAACTACGGCTACGACTCGGCGACGCACAGCTGCACGCAGTGCCTGGACGGCTGGTTCAGCGCGGGCACAGGGCCCTGCCTCCACGGTGCGCAGCCCTGCGAGCCTCGTGTCCGCTGACTCCGGACCTCTGCAGGCTGCGAGGCCACGTGCGTCGTGTGCAACGAGAGCACGGGCAGGTGCTCGCAGTGCCGCAGCGGCTACTACGCGCTCGAGACGTGCCACAGGTGCCCCGCGAGGCAGTACAGCACCACGGGCGGCGCCGAGTGCACCGCGTGCGACCTGCCCGCGGGCTGCGACAGCTGCGACGCGGCCACCGGCGCCTGCAGCGGCTGCGCGGCCTCGTACGGCTTCACCGGCACGGGCTGCACGCCGTGCCCGCCCAACACCTTCAGCGCCGGCGGCAATGCCGTCTGCCAGCGTGCGTTGCACACGCGCTTCCCCGCTCCCCCCGAGCTGGTCGCTGTGGCTCACAGAGGGGACCGCGCAGAGTGCAACGTGAGCAACTGCCAGCTGTGCGACACGGCCACGGGGCGCTGCGCGGCGTGCAGCGACGGCTACGAGCTGATGCCGGACCTCCGCACGTGCAGCCCCTGCGGCGCCATGTCGTGGAGCCGCAACGCGACCGCCTGCCAGCGTGCGCGCACTGAACTCCCCCAGACGCCCCTGACCTCTCCAGCACAGGCTGCCAGGTCTCGCAGAACTGCAGGCACTGCGACGCGCGGACGGGCGTCTGCGACCGCTGCGCGCCGGGCTACGGCCTCGTCGCGGGCCAGTGCTCGCCGTGCGCGGAGCTCTCGCACAGCGGCGGCGTGGGGCCCTGCAGCCCCTGCACCGCCGGCTGCGCTGCGTGCGACGCCGCCAACGGCACCTGCGCGCGCTGCTCCGCAGGCCAGCAGCTCTCGGCGGCGGGCCTGTGCTCGCCCTGCGCCAACGGGACGTACAGCGCCGGCGGCCTCGCGTGCGCCGCGTGCCCGGAGGACCGCGCGCTCTGCGGCGCCTGCGACGCCGAGACGGGGCGCTGCACGGCGTGCGCCGCGGGGTTCATGCCGGTGCTGGGCAGGTGCGAGCCCTGCGGGCCGGGCACGCGCTCCGAGGGCGGCGCCTGCGTCAAGTGCGCGATGCCCGAGGGCTGCAGCGCGTGCGCAGCCGACACGGGCGCCTGCACGGCCTGCGCCGCGGGCTACGAGCGCAGCGGGGCCGGCGGCTCGTGCGCGCCGTGCGGGGCGATGACGTGGTCTGCGGGAAACGCGACGCGGTGCGCGAGGTGCGCGGGGGACAACTGCACGGCGTGCAGCGCGACGAGCGGCAAGTGCACGAAGTGCCAGCCCGCCTATGGGCTCAGCGACTCGGGCAGCTGCGTGCACTGCGGCCCCATGTCGTTCTCTCCTGATGGCCTCACGTGCCAAGGTGACCTGCCATCCCCCTCCTTGTTTTCTGCTCTCCTTCTCTGTTCTCCCTTTCTGTTTGACTTCGTTTTTTTCAAGTCTGCCTGTTAGCTCTCTGCCTTTAAGATAAAGTCTCACACATTCTGGCGCACACGCTCGCAGATCACCCGGTGATTGAGAGCTGTGCGGCATACGACGCAACGACGGGCAGGTGCTCGCTCTGCGACCCCATGAACGAACTGGCCAAGGGCGGCGCCCTCTGCTCGCCCTGCCCCGCCCGGCAGTTCTCCTACGGACTTGTCTGCACCAGTGCGCCCCCTCTGCCCTCCTCCCCTCCCTCCCTTCGCCTGTGCCCCTATCTCATTGTGCGCTCGTGCGGTGCTTTCATAGACTGCTCGCTGCAGTCGCAGTGCCTCGCGTGCGGGGCCTCGGGAACGTGCACGCGCTGCTCGCAGGGCTTCGGCCTCGACAATCACACGGGCCTCTGCAGCCCCTGCACCTCTACCACGCACTCGGACGGCGGGGGCGCCTGCGCCCAGTGCGCTCTGGGCGACCACTGCGCCAACTGCAGCGCGCAGACGGGCCTCTGCACGGCGTGCGGCACTGGCTTTGGCATCCGCAACAACGCCTGCGTCCGCTGCGAGTGCGTCTCGGCTGCCCGCTTCTGCAGCCAGTGCTTCTGCGCCCCTGGCAGCACCAGCACCAGCGAGGGCACCTGCGTAGCCCGTACGCTTCCCGCACCGCCTTTTTTTGTCTATTGGGGCGGTATTTAATTGATTTGGGCGCTAAAACCTCGCATTTCAGAGGACGTGGTGATCACGATTGGAGTGAAGCCCAACATGACGGACCCGCGCAGCGGGAACCTCACGGGAGACCTGGCAAGCGTCGTCGGGGTGGACCCGAGCACGCTGTCGGTGGTCACCGTGGTGGACAACGGCGACGGCGGCGCGCTGGTGAGCGTCGTCGTGCACGACAACGGTCAGACGGACCAGACGCCGCAGCAGGTGGCCGTCGACATCTTCTCGAAGGTCGTGGACCCCGAGAGCGACCTGTACAAGACGCCCAGCGGGCAGTACATCGACTACAAGCGCACGCCCACGATCGTCAACCTCTCGAGGATCGTCGTGCGCTCCTCCGACGACGACGGCACCGCCGCCTCGGCCGCCAGCGCCCTCGCCCCCGCCGCTGCTGGCGCCGCCCTCTGCACAGCACTCGTTGCCCACCTGCTCGTTTAGGAACGAGCCGAGAGCAACAGCAACACCAACACAGACCACCTAGTGATGTTGCAATAGTAGCAACGTCGACACCAACGGCCTTGCACAGTCTGCCCATCTCAAGCCAGCCGTGCAGAGGTGCATCCGTCATTTGGGTCCCTTGGATGAACGACCTTTGCCCCGGAGCACGGACGTGCCTCGGTCTTAAGACAACGCTTTTGGCTACGTGAGTGTGTTACCCGCTCAAGTACAAAGAACCGCCCGAGCACCGAGGACTGCATCGATGACTAAGAAGTACGACCTGGACCTCTTCTCCATCATGATGCGCTCCAGAGGTTCGGCGACGAGGACGGGCTCAGGCGTATCAACTTTTCAAGTAGAAGGAGGTCAACGCTCACTGACATTCTAAGCTCTGATCTTTGTTTCATGTAAATGACAGCTTGGCCGAGCGGTCTAAGGCGATTGACTCGAAATCAATTCTCCCAACGGAGGCGTAGGTTCAAATCCTGCAGCTGTCGAAATCTTTTTTCTTTTTGCTGGGCTTCCTGCCCTGCCGCCTTTCCTGAGACGGATCTTAAAGACATCATGCGTGGATAGGCACCACAAGAGAACACACTATTCCCTCGATGCCACAGTGGGCAGTCGACAGGTGTTGCGGCAGGGCAGAGCCTGCGCCTCTCTTCTGGATACCACAAAACCGCCACAAGGGCACAACGAAGATGACGCAGTCACGGGCAAACAACAGAGCTTCTGGAATTGAGGATCCTGGGACTGGGGACTGGGCGGCTCAGGGGGCGCCTGCGCCAGGGCGCCCTACTGGCGCTTGGCGGGGAGGTACTTCTTCTTCTCGGTGATCTCGCGCTGCATCCACCAGACGTCGCCCTGGGCCACGCCGCCGCTCCGCTTGGCCTTGTCGAGGAACTCCATGGCCTCCTGCAGCTTGCGCTCGGCCTCCTTGAGCGCCTCCTGCGCCGCCAGGTTGGCCTTCTCGCTCTTCTTGACGGTGGCCGCCTGGTTGATCTTGGCCTTGCGCAGCGGCAGCGGGTCCTCGGCCAGCATCTGCTCCAGCTCGTTCGCCGCCTTGTTCCTGCGCACCACGCCCGCCGACTGGTCCGCCTTGGCCCGCTCCAGCTCGCTCTTCCTGTCCTGTGCCGCGTTTTCCGTGAATCAATTGTCCCAGGGCACCCGTGCAGGGGGAAGTGAGGCTAACAGGCAAAAACCAGCTTGAGCAACCATCTTGTGTCATAGAACAATGGGGGGCCACAGGGACGGACAGGCCGTCAAACGCGAAGAAAACGCAAATCAATTGATTTGGGGCGCTGGTGCCGGAAAATTAGGCACTAAGGGCCGGGAAAAACCGGGAGCGGGGCTTGCGCGGTACCTCGAAGGCCTTCTCCTGCTTGTGGAGCTCCTCGAGGGCCTTCTTGTTCTCCTGGTCCGCGAACCAGGCGGCCTCGCTGGCCTTGGTGGCGGCGTCGACGCTGGCCTGGGCGCTGTCGACCATGGCCTGGGCCTTGAGGATCTCTGCGGGGTCGCCGCCCTGGGGCGCGTTGATCACGTCGACAATCTTGAGGTTGAAGCGGAAGATCAGCCACTCGATCATGCTGATCCGCTTGTTGAAGTCCGCGTCGATCTGCCGGAACTTCTCCCGCATCTCGATCACCGTCATCGACTGCCCCAGCGACTGCCGTCCGACACGTCAGCACGGGGGGAGAGCGAATCTCGCAAATTTCGGTTTTTGTGGTGCTGTGCGGACCTCGAGGAACTTGTGCGACCAGAACTCGTCTGCAGGGGAGGGGAAGACGCCGAGTGAGCTGCGCGAGGAGGAGGAGGAGGAGGCGGGGATGCAGCATGGGGAAGAGGGTGGGTACCGAGGTCGTGGCCGTTGGCCTTGTTCTCGTCGAAGCTCGCGAAGACCTGGGCCCACCTGCGCAGCCACCACAGGCAGAGGGGTCAGCACCCACCCGCACTCGCCCCCCGCGCGCGATCGCACAGCCAGACGTTCTCGGCCTCGCCCTGGAGCTGGTCCCAGAAGCCGTTGAGCACCCTGCGCCGAGACGCGGACCCGCCGCGTGAGTTCGCGAGTCGGGAAAAAAGGTGAAAAAAAAGAGGGGCAGCGGGTTTCAGGGGCAGCAGCGGCAGCGCACCACTTGGACTGCGCCGCGTAGCACTTGCGGCCGATCTCCTCCCACTTGGCCTGCAGGTCCTGGGGAATGCGCGACATCTCTCTCTTGGCTGCTCGGCGCTGCTTTTCTTTCACTCTGAGAGCCCCAAGGCCGTTGATAACTCCTCAACGGCCAAGATATTTCTCGCGTGACGTGTCATGTAGAAAATATCTCACCCAAAACCGCATCTGTCGTCGTCGTCCCGGTGACGTGTAGTGCAGCCGAGAGAGAAAGGTGCGATTGTAATAGGGAGCTACGAGGAGAAGAGGTCTGTCTGGAGCGTGAGGTACATGAAGCGGGCGAGCTCGAGGTCGCCGTCCTCGTAGGCGCGGACGAGGAGGTCGTAGGCCCTGCGTGCGTCCATGGCCAGCCCGGCCTCTGGCAGCGCCTTGCCCAGCAGCACGAGCCCCATCATCATGCACGCCTGCGGCTCGCAGTCGGCGTCGCACGAGCTCTCGAGCAGCCGCACGGCCTCTGCGACGCCGCGGGCCACGCCGCCCGTGCCCTCGAGGCAGCACTGCGCCAGGAAGAACCGCGCGCGTGCGTCGTCGCGCTGGGCCAGGCGCAGCAGGCGCACGGCCTCTGCGAGGCGCGCGGGGCTGGCGTGGGGCTCCTGGAGGATCTGCTCGGCGATGGCGCAGCGGGCGGCGTCGAGGCCCGCGTCGGCAGAGGCCCGCAGCAGGCGGGCGCTCTCGCGCGGGTCGCTCGCCACCAGCATCTCGCTCAGGTGCAGCATCGCCTCGGGGCACCCGCGGTCGCACCACTCGCGCAGCATCTCGCGCGCCTTGGCCTCGTCTGCGCGGGGGCAGAGGGCGCACGGCGCTCAGCCCCGCAGCCCAGAGACAATGCGCAGAAACAAAGGCAATTGAATGACAAAAGCACCCCGGAGGCGATACGGTGCTCAAACTGTACAGAAAGAAGAGCAGGGGCGAGTGGCTCCCAACAGAACTGCTGAAAGGCATTGGGCGCTGAGCTGAAAGAAATCCCCGTGCATGCGGGGGACATTTTGTATAAGTGAACGAGCGCGCGCCAGAAGCTCCAGAGAGTGCCATCCTCCACGACGTGAGACGCCGCGTAAGGCAGCTCCTTCTGCGTGTCGGCTTCTGCGCCGCAGGCCAGTCACAGTTGATTCAATGCGCACAGACGCGTTTTGTTACGCCCCCCGGGCTGCGCAGCTCCAAAGCCCCACTATCGATTGCCACACGAGAGCCCACGCCCCAGCGCAGCACAGCCAGTCCACGGGATACGCGCACGCACACATGCGACTCTGCTGGGCACGCGTGGGAACTTGCACACCGCAGCCAAGACTCGACAACGAACGCGCACGCGAACGCGCACAAACAAGTGATTTCGCATGCGCACCCGGAGCGACGCCCTCGCCGTCCCTGTAGCAGAGCGCGGCCCGCACGCCCGCGGCGCCGTCGTTGTAGTCGCGGGCGGCGGTCTCGAGCAGCGCCATGGCGCGCGGGACGTCCTTCTCGACGCCGCGGCCCTCTGCGAGGCAGAGCGAGAGGTTGTACATGCCGTCGACGTTGCGCTTGGCCGCAGCCACGCCGTAGAGCCTCGCAGCCGCGTTGCGGTCGCGCCGGACGCCGTCGCCGCTCTCGAGCTGGAAGCCCAGGTTGACGGCGGCCTGGGCGTCGCCGGCGTCGACGGCGAACTGCAGCAGCCGCACGGCGCGCGGGACGTCCTTGCAGCCCCGGCCCGCGGCGTCGCTCGTCAGCAGCAGGAACCCCAGGCACGACGCCGCCCACACGTTGCCCGCGGCCGCCGCGGCCTCGTACTCGACGGCTGCCCGCGGGTCGTCGAGCTCGATGCGGTCGTACCTGCGAGCGGGGGCCAAGGAGGTCAGGGCGGCAACCACAGGGCGGCAATCAACTGACTTGCTGGCCAGCCCCAGCCGTCGCCAAATGGAGCCCCTGGGGGGAGTCGCAGACAGGGGGAGGCAGAGAGGCCCACCGCCAATGCCACGTGCTGGCCAACGCCCGCCCAAACACCACAGCGACCAATTGATTGTATGGACGAGTACACCAGCTGCCTCGAAAGAGTCCCTCCTCCCAAGTCCCCAGAGAGCGAGAGAGAGAGAGACCCCAGCTTGCACGGGCCCAGAGAAAAGAGAGAGAGATACTGGCCAGAGAGAGGGCGCAGCAAAATGTAAGGGCGCGAATCCAGTGAGAGGGGCGGACCAGTACAGCCCAGCAACCAGTACCTCCTCCCACGTCCCCGCAGAGAGAGAGAGAGAGAGGAGAGAAGTGGCGTGTGTAGGGGCCCAGAGATGTGAGAGAGTGAGAGACAGGGAGGCAGAGAGAGAGAGGGCGCAACACAAAGTAAGGGGGGCGGCGAATCAAGTGAAGGGGGCGGCGGACCAGTAGCCCAGGAGCCACCGCGACGAGGGCGCAGGGCGCGCCGCCACGAGCCCCTCGAGGTACGCCCTGCACACGGCGCGGCACCCCTCGGCGGCGGCGCGGGCCCTGTCGAGGAGGGCGCGCTCGTGCGGGGCGCCCGGCGCGAAGTGCTCCGAGCAGCTCAGCCGCAGGCGGCGCAGCACCAGCAGCCCCGGCGCGTACGGCGGCGCGGGGGTCAGCGCCCGCACGGCCCCCGCGTGGTCCCCCGCGTCGCACAGGTCCAGCGCGCGCTCCGTCTGCCGCTGCGGGGCCCCGGCGCCCTCCATCGCTCGCGGTCTCTGCCCGACGGCGAATCTAGATTCCCCTGCGGTATCTGCGTATCTAGATTTAGATTTGAGCTGGGATACGGCGGGGACAACCTGTGCTTCTTGTTGCTCCTTAGCCTTACGCCTCACTCCGAGCCCTGCTCTCGCGGTCCGAACTCTCGGACGTCACTCGGGGTGGGGAATACCACAGATATGTTCGCGTGTGAATCAATTGATGACGCCAGAGAGGAAGTTACAGCTCAGTCCTCTCAATCGTCTTGGCCCAAGATGGACCGCCCCTCGGAGAAGATCGGCACCGCAGGGGCCTACGTGCCCGAGGCACTGGATGGGCTTCCCCTCTCGGACGCTGTCGGGGCCGCACTGGGCCCGCTGCACAACACGGTGGTCACGTTCGAGATGCCCGAGTTCGAGCAGGCCTCAGAGCTCTGCCCAGACATCGTGGAAGCTACCACAGCACGCGGCGAGACATGCAAGGGCACAGGACCCTGGCTGCCAGCGGTGGTGCGCAGTGCAGTGGGGCGAGACATCGGGAACGAGATGGCGTACTGGCTGAGGCTGTGGCAGAGGCCCCAGCACAAGGTACTGCAGCTGTTCGACACAATCCAGAAGGGCGACATCAAGGGAATGTGCGAGAAGCTGCACCGCGAGCCTGAGTTGTTGCTGTCCACCGACGAGTACGAGAACACTGGTGCGCACCGTGCCCGCCCACCCCATGCACTCCCCATGCACCACGGGACTGACCTCATGGCTTCCTGGTGGCACAGTGCTGGGGGCTGTGCTGCGCCTGGACGACCCCGCCGTCGTCCTCGAGATGATCCTCGAGCTGCAGGTCGTCACGCTGGCCACCATCAGGAGATGCTTCCTCTTCGAGATCAGGAACAAGTAGGGCAGCGCCCCGCGGGCCATCCTCCGGGCCAAGTACGAGCGCGACCCCGCTGCCTTGTCCGCGGCGGCTCAAGGCCTTCCACGAGGCCTGCCAGCAGCAGCTGGCCAGCCGCTAGCCCTCGCACCCACGGCGCACTGCTGGGCCCCCGGTCACCGGGAGGAAACAAAACTGTGTACGGGGCGCAACGACGCAATGCCAGCGAGGGGGGGAACGGGGGAAGGGAGGGGGTCGGGGGTCAGTTTCTCTTGGAGGGCTGCTGGCGGTGCTCGCGGAGCAGCGGCGGGCGCAGCGTCGCCATGGGGGCGAGGGCGCGCGAGCGCGAGGCCCTGTAGAGGGCGATGAGCTCGTCCTGGCCGCAGGCGGTGAAGATGCCCGACGTGGGCGTGAAGCTCGGCGAGAAGACCCCGCGCTCCTGGGCGAGCTGCATGTGCGCTGCGATGGCCGTGGCCACGGCCCGCCCGCGCCTGTGCGGCTCGACGCCGGCGGCCGCGGTGAGCTCGCCCAGCATCACGACGCCCAGCGGCCGCAGGGCGACGCCCGAGCGCGAGACGCTGTCGATGGCCTGCCGCGCGACCTCGCAGGCGCCCCGCAGGTCGCCCTCGCACGCGCGCAGCACAAACGCGCGCAGGGCGTCGACGGCCTCGAAGCGCAGGTGCTGCTCCTCCATCTCGAGGTCGCCGCCGCCGCTGCAGGCCGCGGGGGGCAGCAGCGCGGGCTCCGGGGGCTCGGCGGCGCGGAGGAGCTCGAGGCAGAGCGACGCGTGGACGGGGGCCGAGCGCATCGCCCAGGCCTCCATCGTCACGCGGGCCACGGGGCTGCGCGCGGCCGGCGCGTCGAGCTTGGGGCACGCGAGGACGACGAGCACGTGCCTGCGCTCGCCCTCGCAGAGGTCGGGGACCGTCACGAGCGCCGCGCGGCCGTCGACGCTGAACGTCGTCTGGAAGTGCGCGCGGACGGCCGTGATGGCGTAGGGCTCGCGGGCCTCGACGAGCAGCTGCACGTGGCGCGCGGCGGTGCTCAGCACGGCGCCCAGCGCGTGGGCCACGGCGGCCCCGACGTACTCGGACGACTCGAGCGGCGTGTACGTGCCGTCGCCCAGCGCCGCCAGCGACGACATGAGCAGCGCGTCGTGGTCGCTCCCCACTCCCACCGTGTGCAGCGTCCCCGCCGCCTCCCGCACCCGCTCGCGCACCACCGTCGCCGCCTCCCGCACAATCTCGCTGCACGGCCTGCAGAGGGCGTGAATCAATTGATTTGGGCTCGCAAAAACCCCTCCAAAAGAGAAGCAGGAGACACGAGAGGGAGAGAGAGAGAGTGTGTGTGTGTGTACAGGAAGTCGTCCTTGCCCGAGGAGATGACGAGGACGGTCTGCAGGCAGATGTGGTCGCGCGGGCAGAGCGAGGCGAGGGCGAGCTGGACGCCGGCCCAGAGGCAGCAGCGGTGCTGGTCGCGCTCGCCGCAGGCCCAGCGCGGGTCCGTGGCCATGCCGGCCAGCCGCGACGTGGCCAGCACGCGCCGCGCGTCGTCGACGTAGCCGAGGGGCAGCAGCGTCTCGGGTGCCCCGCCGACGGCCATGACGACGCAGAGCCTGTCGGTCTCGCGCAGCTGCGAGAGCACGAAGCGCAGCGCCTCTGCCGTGGCCTCGAGCCGCCTGCCGGGCATCAGGCCCACGACGGCCACCACGTCCGCGCAGGGCCTCCCGCGCTGGCGCTCCTCCGGCGCGCTCTCTGGCGCCGCCAGCTCGACCATCGCGTACAGCAGCGCCGAGTCGCCCGCCCCCAGTGCGCTCCGCTGCATCCGCGCCCCCAGCGCCACCGCGGGCTCCGCACGGGCCGCCCGCACGGGGCCCTGCAGGCGTCCCCCGGGGCAGCCCTCCGCCTCGGCGCCAGGCGGCGGGCAGCCCAGGGGCCCGCGCGGGAGCACCGGGACGGAGAGGCCGCGGGCCCGCAGGCGGCCGTCGTCGTCGCCCTCGTCGCCGCCGGGGCTGCGGGGGCCCCGGGGCCGCCCGAGGGCCACGCGCTGCACGGCAGCCGACGCCCGCAGCGGCGAGGGCGCGGCAGAGGCGCGGGGCGAGAGCGCGAGGGCGTCCGAGGGCGAGGGCGCGAGCACGGGGACGGCGAGGGCGTCAGTGCGCTGCTGCGTCTGCTGCGTCTGCGGCTGCTGCTGGGCAGGCCCGTAGCTGCGCGAGAGGCCCTGCGGGGGCTGCTGCGGCTGCTGCTGCTGCTGGGGGGCGAGGGGCTTGGACTGCATGGGCGCAGGGCGTCGGTGCCGTCAGCGCAGGAGCGGGAGAACAAACGAACAGGGCGGTACAGCAGGGCAGCCCAAATAGGGGAAGTAAAAATTGCGGGGGGTTTTTGAGCTCTGCTGAGGGGGTGCAGTGCGTGACCGCACCGCGTGCAGCGAGTGGCGGTGGTGCTCCAGGGGCGAGACCAGCGCTGCGAGCGTGCACCTGCGCCGTGGTGTGTGAGAGATGCGGTGAGCGCCTGCTGCTGAGCGGAAAAATCGCAGGGCAAAACCGACAAGTGGATTTTGTCTGCCGTTGCTGCTGGGAGGGAGCACAGGCACAGGGCACGGGGGACGCACCCCAGGCGCACGAGGGGGCCCGCTGGGGGCGCTGAGGACCGCTTGGGCGCGGCTGCGAGAGGGCTGGTGGCGCTGGCTGGGTCCATCGGGGCCCTCGTGCGGTGCTGAGGCCGGGGGGGGATCGATCTGCGGACAGGCAGACTGCCCTGATTAAATGAGCCCCTCAGAAAGTGGAGCTTCTTTTTTGAAACCGCCCTATTCCGGAAATCTCTCCAAATCTTCTCCGAGATACCCGCGATCCCGGCAAATCGCCACGTCACTTCTCTTATCTTGTTGTTGCCGGACATCCCCCGAGTAGCTCCTGGGAGGGGGAGCCCAGACGGGGAATCTGGCCTTCCGGAATATCTGCCAGATACTGATCAATAATTCGTGCACGCTTCTGTGAATAGTGCTATGTCGTACCCGTTCGGGCCTGGCGACGCCATGGCCGCCGGCGGCGCCTGCCCAGTGCCCTACCTCGAGATGAACGACGCCTACCCCTTCCTCGTGCGCCCCGCCCCTCGCCCCCCACGCCCTGTCGCGTCGCATCGCTCCCCTGCGATCTGGATATTCATCGGGAAAATCATCCAGGACGGCGCGGGCTCCGGGGAGATCCAGATGGACGACGCGGACGACATCGCGACCCCTATCGAGATGCCCCTGCCCGGCCCCGCGCACTTCCCGGACGCGCAGCCCTACGCCCTCGGCGCCGCGCCGCCGCCGCAGCAAATCCAGAATATCTCGCAGATTCCGCAGATCCCGCAGATTCCGCAGATTCGCCCGCCCGAATCCACGGAGCTGCAGGTGCGGCGGGTGGCGGGGGGCGAGGCGGACAGCCGGCGGGCCGAGACGGCAGCGGAGGTGGAGGGGATGGTGGTGCGGCTGGGGGAGTGCAAGCTGCAGATCGCGGCGATGCGGGTGGGGCAGGCGCAGGCGCTGGGGCGCGGGGACGCGGGGGCCGTGCGGGCGCTGGCGCTGCAGCAGGCGGGCATCCGGGGCGACCTGGAGGCCATGGCGCGGGCTGCCCGCGACCTGGAGACGCAGCAGACGCTGGCCCCCGCCGAGATCGCCAAGCTCGCTGTCCTCTCGCAGGGTCCGCGCTCCGCTCTCCCCTGCCCGTCGCCGGTGCTCTAGTGCCGTCCGATCCCCTTTCTTTTCTCCGTGCGCCCAGATCAGTTGATTTGACGGTCTCCCTCGGTGTCTCGTCCTGCGCTCTGGTACCCTGCTTTTTTGCCATTTTCTCTGCACGCCCTGTTCAGTTGATTTGGCAGTCTCCCTCGGGTGTCCCGTCTTTGGCGGCTGCGCTGTTGTTTGCGTCTGTGTGCTGGCTGTTCTTTGCTTGCTGTGCTGTGTTAACTCTGTCTTTCGTTCTGCGTGGCGTGCCCTTTTTACCTTTTCAGTTGATGTGTGTCTCTGGTGGCTACTCTGCCTGCATTTCGTGAGTGCCATCTGCACTTGCTGAGCGACGATCGCTTTCACTGCCTGTTTGGTTCTGCCCTTTCTCTGCTCTCTTTTTCCTGCCCCTTTTGTGCTCTGTCATTGGTGGCTGTTGGCTGTTGTCCCCATCTCACTGTTCATGCAGCCTTCCTCTGCCTATTGCGTGCACGGGATCTGTGTGTCCCTTTTCGTTGGAATGGCGGGGCCACTGTGCTTGTTTACGCTTGTTTCTGCTTGTTTCCCACAGTCCCGTCCAGTCGGCACTGTTGTGTGCTGTGCACGTTGTTTGGTGGGCTTGGCAGCTGTGCTGCACGTGCATGCTGTGCGCCATCAACTTAGTTTTTGCTGGAGGCCTTGTCTGTGCGTGTGAGTGCGTGCTGCACTGTCTCTTGGTTCTCTCTGCCCTGCCAGGGCCACAGCGCGTGCTCGGGCCAGCCCTCTCACGAGCCCCTCGCAGACCTGTTCGTGGAGAACGAGCAGCTGCGGCTCTTTGCCGCGGAGCTGGCGCAGCACTGCGGGCCCCAGGGGGCGCCAGAGCCCGGGGCGCCCGTGCAGTGCATGGCGTCGCTGGTGGTCACGCAGCAGCCCGGGTTCCCGGGCGTCGTCAACTACAAGCGCGTGGGCGACCCCCTCCAGCAGGTCGCCGTCCGCGTGCTCGCCGGCGCCATGCAGCAGGTGCAGCAGGTCAGCCCCGTCGAGCCCCACATGGTCGCCGAGTTCAAGGCCCGCGCAAAGGCCCCCACAGAGAGCATCATCGGTACGCAGTGGGAGGAAGGGGGAGGGGAGGAGATATTCCCGTATAATCTATGAACTACGAGGAGATATTATGGTGATGTCATAGCACGTCATCTGACGTGATGCGTGCCAGCCAAGGAGGGCGAGGACATCGACCCCGAGACCAAGGCGCTGCGCATACGGCTTACGATGAAGGACGGGTCGCGCAAGGCGGCCATCGCGGCCAAGTGCGGCTCCCACTGCTGTTCCCCCCCCCACCACCCGGGAAATGCCTGCGTTGACGTCGGGTGACGTGACGCGATCTGCGCGATGTGGCGCGTACGCGGATGCCCTCGCTCAGGTTCACCGTGTGCGTGAGCTGCCCGGCGGGCACGGTGGTGCTCGAGAGCCAGCAGACGCACCCGTTCGTCGTCATCACGAACCCCTGCCAGTACGGCGTCAGCGTCGGCGCCCTCATCAAGAAGATATGCTTCGGCGCCGGCCAGGTCCGCCGCCACGCTCAATTGTCGTATCTTTCGCTCTGTGTTGCCTGCGTTGCGTCATGCTGCTGCGTTGCCTGCGTCGCGTCACGCCATGCCGTGCCACATCGCGCTGGGCCCCCTCCCTCCCTCTGCCTCCCTCTCCTGTCTGACGGGCTGCGCTCTGGCCGCCGCAGAAGGACGCCGCGTGGCCGCACCTGGCCAACACGCTGCAGCGGCAGCTGCTGGGGGCGACCAAGCAGGAGCTGGGGCGCCCCGACCGGTCGATCAGCGCGCGGGAGCTGGCGTACCTGCACGCGCGCTTCCTGGGCGGGGGCCCCCGCGTGGGCCTCAAGGCCTTTGACGCCTTCTGGCTCTGGTTCGGCGACGCCCTGCAGTCGCTCCGCTACACGCGCCACGTCTGCGCGCTCTGGCAGGCCGGCCTGCTCTGGGGCTTCACGGGGCGCCAGGACGTCGAGGCCGCGCTGGCCGGCCAGCCCCCGGGCACCTTCGCCGTCCGCTTCAGCGAGCGCAACCCGGGCCTCTTCGCCATCGCCTACACCGTCGACGCCGGCAGCAGCGACACGGCGGCCGCGGCGGCGGGCTCGCCCCGGGGCGCCGCGGGGGGCAGCGCCGTGCGGCACTACCTGGTGCGGCCCGAGGAGATCACGGCGAGGCGGACGCTGCCCGACTTCCTGGGCGAGGCCCCGCAGCTCTCGTTCGCGCTGCGCGTCGCCTTTGACGCGCTGGGCGGCTACGAGGCCGGCGCCGTCTTCAAGGACGACGCGCTGGGGCCCTACTACACCAAGCGCGAGCGCATCAACGGGGCCACCGTGCGCTCT
>CACRSC010000057.1:50870-73825 GCA_902651635.1 Mastigamoeba balamuthi | reverse complement strand
CCCCCCCCCCCCCCCCCCCCGGCTGATGCGACGTGACACTGACACGGGCTCCGCAGGACTACGACGCGCACCTCGCGAGGACGGGGTTCCCCGCGGCGCTGGGGGGCGGCAGCAGCGGCGGCGGCAGCGGCAGCGGGGCGGGCGTCAAGGCCGAGTGCGTGGGGACGCCGCTGCAGCCGCCCATGGGGTTCTCCAACATCTGACGGCCACGCGGTAACGACAACCAAGCAAAATACACTATACTCTCGCGGGGGGTTGTTCTACAGCACGAGGAGCCGCGACGCGGTCGAGCTGGTGGCCGCGCAGGGAAGGTTGGGGGCCGCCCAACCGCCGGCCGTTTGTGGCGCGACAGCAAGCAGTCCCAGTCTTGTAGATCGGGACCCCAGAAATGGCAGGGCAATGTGTCTTTCCCGCAGCATGGCACACGTGGTGGTGCAGGCTTGCTCGGTGGCCGCATGCTCCGCCCCCAATCGCGAGGAAAGGGCTCCGTAGGCCAAGGGGCTCCTGGGGACAAGGAGCCCCCCGCCAGAGAGAGACTTGGCCTGCTTCTTCTTCCGCCGAAATGGAATAGTTTCACTTCTGGTCCACGTGTGCCCGCAGGGCTGGGCAGCCGCGGGGCACCGCACAGGACAACCGCCGCACCCCGGGGGATGACGCCCGCGGGGCAGCCCCCGGGATTTCCGGAACTCGGGGGCAGAGAGCGAGCGCCCGGCCCCTGGGATGACGTGGAGTGTGTGGTGTCTGTGGTGGGTGGTTCTCCAGTTTGTTTTGCCCTGCGTGCCCGCGTGGTGCCCCCACCCGACCGACCGCATGGGGTGCTCGCAGTCCAAGGAGGCCACCGCCGAGGAGCGCCGCGCCCTGCGCTCGCACGTGCAGCAGTGCCCCGGCGAGGGCGCCGCCGAGGCCGACGCCGAGCGCAGGGCGCGGCGCAAGCAGCACCGCAAGGCCCTCCGCCAGCAGCAGCAGCAGCAGCAGCACGAGGGCGCCGAGGACCCCCAACAGCAGCAGCAGCAGCAGCAACGCGAGGACGAGGGCACCACCCCCGCCCTCAGCGACGACGCGGCGGCCCCTGCGGCGCCCTCGGCCGCGGCCCTCGAGAAGCGCCGGCAGCGCAGAGAGAAAAAGGTGCAAGGGCCGCACACACAGGGACCACAGACAGACACGACACCACAGACACACAGAGGCAGCGGCAGCAGCGACCTGACACCCATGGGCGTGGGCCCCCCCGGTGTGGACATGACACCCCCACACCCGTTGCCACATCCGACGGGCTCTCCCGGGGGCTCCCGGCCACGTCATGCCACACCGCCACACATCACCACACGCCACACCACACCACGTCACCCCCTCATATCTGCACAGACCCCCGTGTCATCGTCGCCGCGGGGACGACGATCATCCCAGCGACACGTCACCGCACCACACCGGCTGCCTCTGGCGACACGTCACCGCACACGCGAGCCCACGTGGCACGCCGCTCCTCGTCTCCCTCACACACGGGGGATGACGTGGCGTCGACGCAGGCGCAGCTGCGGGCGCGGGAGCGGGCGGTGGACGAGCGGGAGGGGCGGCTCAACGAGATCTCGCGGGAGCAGGCGCTCGAGGAGGAGCAGTCGCGCACGCGGGCGGCCACGCGCGAGCAGGACCTCCGCAGGCGCGAGGAGGCCGCCCGCCAGCTCGAGGCCGACGCCCGCAAGGTCCGCCCCCGTTCCCCCTTTTGCCCCCAATTGATTCGCATTTGCCCACACAGGCCACCCCCTACGATTATTTCGAATTATTTTTCGTATTTCTATCCTCTGGTTGGGGTGGGGTGTTCGTACAATCAGTTGCCTCCGCCGAATCCCAATTGCGGCTGCTGCAATTGATTTTCCTCGCTCAAATGAGGATCTTTCAATACTCCCCCAGCTCAAGGGTTGATTGTTCTTATGCTCAATTGATTCTGGGCGACTGGCAGCGGGCCGAGGAGTCGCGCAAGCTGGAGGCGTCGTCGGCCAAGCGGCTCGAGGCGGCGGCCAAGGCGGACAAGGAGCTTGCGCGGCGCGAGGAGGAGCTGAGGGCGCAGGGCGCCGCGCTGGCCAAGCAGGACGAGGCCCAGCGCAAGCGCGCCGAGGCGCAGCGCCTGCAGGACGAGTCGCTCGCGCGGCGCGAGGCCTCTGCGCGGGCCGCCGAGGAGGAGCAGCGGGCGCGGGCCGCTGCGCTGGGGCGGCAGGAGGACAGCGTGCGGCGGCAGGGCGAGGACGCGGCGCAGCAGGCGGCGCAGGCGGCGCGGCAGCACGCGCTGGTGGCCAAGCAGCAGGAGGCGCTGGCGCTGCAGCAGGACTCGCTGGCCAAGCAGCACGACGCCGTCGCCCGCCAGCAGCGCGCGCTCGACGAGCTCGACGCGGCCACGCGCAAGAAGGCCGAGGCGGCGGCGGCGGCCGGCGAGATCGCGATGCGCGTGGGCGCAGCCCAGAAGGCGCAGGACGAGGACCTCAAGCGGCGCGCCTTGAAGCTCGCCGACGCCGAGGACCAGCTGCGCAAGCACGAGGCCCAGGTGCCCCTCCCCTGCCCCTCTGTTCTGTTCCGTTCTGCTCTGATCTGTTCCGTTCCGGGGCGGATTCAATTGCTTTCTGCGATGCTGGCTTTGCTTTGATTGTCTGCTGGAAAATGCGCTCCAAAACACGTGGCTGGTCGTCCTGCCCTCTTTCCAACTGTTCCAGGGCGGATTCAAGTGCTTTCTGCGATACCGGGCCGCCTGCTCACTGCCCCTCTGTTCTGTTCTGTTCCGGGGCGGATTCAATTGCTTTCCGCGACACTTGGCTGCCTTCGTCTGTTTTGCTTTGGTTGATTGATTGCCTTGATGGAACTGCGCTCCCCGCCACGTGGCTGGTCGTACTGCTCTCTTTTGCAAAGTCGGCAGCATCAATTGACTGCGCGCAATGCTCGCAACTTGCTGCTGCGGTTATCTCCAGGGGCCACGCGCGGCCCCCCACAGACGGCTCCCGGTGTCTTGCCCCCCCCCCCTTGTGCTCTGGCCGCGCTGACCCGCACGGGCGCCCGCAGGTGCACGCGCAGGCCGAGGAGCTGGAGAAGCGTGCAGCCGCGCTGGCCAAGGCGGAGGAGGCGGCCAAGGCGCGCGAGGCCGCGGCGGGGCAGCACGAGGCCGAGGCCAAGGCGGCGCTGGCCAAGGCGCGGCAGCGGTCCAAGCTCGCCGAGGAGCGCGAGCAGGCCGTCGCCGAGCTGGAGCGCGCCTGCCGCGAGGTCGCCGGGGCGCACCCGGACCTCGCGCGCCTGCGGGGCAGGGCCGACGAGCTGGCCCGCGCCGAGCAGCAGCAGCGCGAGGCCGAGCACGCGGCGGCGGGCGGGGGGCTGCTCTTCGGGCTCTTTGGCGGCGGCGGGGCGCAGGCGACGCCCAGGAGGAAGGAGAGCAGCGCGTCTGCGGCGGCGGCGGAGGAGGCGGACGTGTCGGTGCTGCCGAGCGAGTGGGGGGACCTGCTGGCCAAGGCGGGCATCGAGAAGAGCGCCGTGCAGGACAAGGAGACGGCCAACTTCATCGTGCGCTTTGTCAACCGCATGGTCTCGGGCTGGGGCGACGACGGCCAGCTCCCCCAGCCCGACGACGCCTCTGCCGACGCCAGCAGGCCCGTCTCGGCCCCCGTGGCCACCGCCAGCACGCCGGCCGCGGTCTCTGCGGCAGCGCCCAGGGACAGGGAGCAGCCGCCGCCGCCGCCGCCCCCGCGGTGCACGTCGCAGCCGCCGGCGACGCCGATGAGGGCGACGGGAGGCGGGGGGGCCGCGGCAGCGACGCCGGCCAGGGCGGAGGAGAGGGAGAGGAAGCGGGTGGCGATCAAGGACAGCAACAACAACGAGGAGCAGCAGCAGGGGCAGCAGCAGCAGGAGCCCAGGGGGGACCTGCTGTCGGCGATACGCGGGGCGCGGGGCGTGAGGTCGCTGCGCAAGGTGCCCGACATACGCAGGCTGTCGATCAGGCAGACGGACTCGCTGGCCAACGCCCTGGCGCGGGCCATGAACACGCGCAGGGACGCCATCGTCGCCAAGCCCGGGGCCGCCGCTGCGGGCGGCGCCCTGAGCGACGAGGACGAGGGCAACGCAGAGGACGCGTGGAGCGACTGAGTGTGCCCACCTTTGCCATGCATCCCTCGTCCCCCTTGTGAAAACACCCCCAAATCAATTGAACGACAACAGCACTCGTGCACCACAACGCAGGCGGCCGGGGCGCCGGTGTGAGATCTCCTATCTGCTGCCGGTGGTGATGCAGGTTGGTACTGGCGCAGAGCTCGTGGGCGTGGTTGTAGAACGTCAGCACTGACAAATCTGAGGGACAGATATCTGCCGATTATCTGGATGAGAATCAAAAAGGAGATTTAAATTGTCACTACATAATTCAGGCAGCATGCGTATCGACCTCCACAAAGACACCTATAAAACAGCGATGAGCGCTCTCAAGCGTGCTACCACGTGGTGGTCGGAGAGCAGGGAGGGGAAACTCCCGCAGGAGTTTCGCGATGCCATCGAGGCCTTCTACACCCCCCGCTGCTACGGGGCCTTCAGCCTCGGCCTGGAAGAGAAGGACGACGGCACACACGAGATGGAGCTGTACTGGCGGGACGGAACCAGGACGCCGGTCTGGTGAGACTCCACCTGCCTGCGGTGTGGGAGGACCGCGGGACCGCCGCAACAAAGAAGAAATAAGGAACAAAAACAAAGCAGTTGTTTTTCGCAGCTCTACAGCTCTACAGCTCCCGCGCACCGCACCGCCTGCTGTCAGACGGGCAGCCGTGCTGCTCAAACAACAAGCCGCTGGGGCGGGGGTGTGCTCTGAGCGGCGCTCTGCTCAGCTCTGCCCCTCGGGTCCCTCAGGGAAAAACACGGCGCTAATAACCGGAGGAGCAGATCAGGAATCGAGCTGTCTAATAGCCCGAGATATCTCTCCCTCTCCCTCCGCTCCCCCTCGAGACAAGAGAATTTCGTCTGTGAGCTCGTGTTCACAGGCAGCAGGGGCAGGCCGGTCGACGTGCGCGCAGGTCAGGACACGCCGCCAGCAGGGGATCTGTCCGCCGTGCTGCTGGCGAGCGGCGTGGGAGGAGCCCGCCCTCAAACAGAAATATCTCAATGACGTCGCTCTGACGTCTGCTCAATTGTCCGAAAACAAGCCAGCAGACCCGGCGTCGCCAGCGCAGTTCCACAAACGAAATATATGTCGATGAGCAGCGGCAACAGCAACGCGAGGGCAGAGCTGGAGGGGCAGCTGCAGGCGGCGTGGCTGCTGCGGACGCTGGTGGTGCCCCGCCTGGCATGCCGCGCAGACGAGGACCTGGCGCCCCTGGCGCTGTCGATGCCCGCAGCCCTGGCCGCTGTCTGCCTCGGCTCCCCCAAGGCCTCGTCGCCCTCCCTCGTGCGCCTCTTCCTGTCGTCGTGCTCGCCAGACCCCCAGCTTCGCTGCCCTGCCACCTGCGCCGCTGTGGCCCGCTGGGCCCCTCTGCGCAGGGCCACTGCCCGCGCCCTCGACAGCAACTCGACACTGCTGCTCGCTGTCTGCGCTGTGCTCTCCCGCTGCCCCGTCATCGCGGCCTCCGCGGCCGCCGTTGTATCCGAGTTCTGGAGACTCCGTTGCGAGGCCCCCGCCCGCGGGCTGACTGGCTCTGCGTACCGCCGGCCGTACATGCTCTGGTGGAGTCCCGAGCTCGATTGGGTGCTGGAGGCACTGCAGTCTGGCAGACCCACGCCGATGCGCAAGGTAGTAGGGCTCTTCGCCACGCTGAGTGCCAAGCACTCGCACTCCAAGGCAGCAAGCCACGCAGCAGCAATGGAGTGCCCCCCTCGTCCTTCGCACGTCTACGCATGTATGCTCGAGACCGCCTGCCAGATGGGCTCCACCGACGCCCTGGACGTGCTGGGCTGTGCTTCTTTGGCGCCGTGGGATCCATGGGCATTCGTTCTCGACAGTCACGCCGGCCACGATCTGCTGGTGACTGCCTGCCGCTCGGGCAGCACAGACATTGTGCGCGGGCTCGCACAGCCCCAGCTCAGGCTCATCGACCACTTCAACGGACTCTGCCCCATGGAATGCCTGATGGGCGCGTGCGAGACTGGGAGCGCTGATGTGTTTGATGTGTTGCGCCTGCTGTCGCAGCCGCCATTCAACCTCGGCCGCAACAACATCAGACCGTTCTATCACGTGTCTTATATGAGGCATCCCGCGGTGGCAACGCCGAGGTGGTCAGGATACTGGTTCGCCCGCCCTACAGTATCACAGCGCGCGATCTGAAGGACCGAGACAGCGATTATCTTATGATGGAGGCTGCGAGGCAGGGCAACGCCGAGATGCTGCGCGCGCTCGCAGAGGAGCCCCTGGGGTTTGGCAAGCGGCAGGCAGAGTCTGCCAGGCTCAGGGGGCTCAGGGAGGCAGCTTCAAAGGAGGCAGTGCAGGTTCTCCGCGGGCCACCGTACTGCATGGGCAACAGCATCTCCCTGGCCAGAGGGAGACGTTGAACATGGGGCAGACAAGTCCGAACAATCAGAATGAAAGTAATACCAACGCCGACTTGAGTTCCGAGAGCCAGATCGGAGAAAGAGGCTTGTGATGAAGCAACAAGGATGCTGGCCGCCGAGATCTGAGCTGCAGCAGGCCGAGTACGGCGCATAAGTGCCCTGTGTGAAGCACTGGGGCTGCCCTGCTTTGCTGTTGTAGGCAGTCCGCCAGAAATTCCCGCTCCTTGTCCAGCGTCAACGAGTCGGGCTACTCGTGAAGGCCAGTCAGCAGCAGCAGTATATGGCGGTGGTTGTACAATTTCAGGGTGTTGCGTTGCTCAGATTCTCGCAGAAATCTCAGAGTCCACAGCTCAGACGAAGAGCCGCAGATGAGCAGCAGGAGCGACCAGGTGTGGCAGCGCGCGCAGGAGAGGGCCTTCGCCTCGTGGGCCGACCGCGTGCTGCGCGCGTGCGGCGACCCTCGGGGCGTCGCGGACCTCTGGGCGGACCTCGTCCGAGGCGACCGTCTGCTGCTCTTCTTCCGCGCGCTCCACGAGCCACCGATCGACCTCCGCGGATCCGCGGAAACGTCCGCGGAGCCCGCGCTGCGCATCCGCATGATCGACGACGCCTCGCGCGCGCTGTCGTACCTCCGCGGGCCCATGCGTGTGCGCTCCACGTGCAGCGCGGAGAACATCGTCGACCACGACCGCCCCGAGGTCCTCGGGCTCCTCTGGTCGCTCTTCCGCAGCTACGGCCTGCGCGCCCCCTCCGCCCCCGAGGCCCCCCGCGGCCCCCGACGAGCCCGGTGAGGCCGAGGCCGCGCTGGCCGCCTGGGCTCGCGCCATCGCGTCCGCGGAGCCCTACGGAATCCCCGCGGATTCGATGGCGTCGTTCGCGTCGCCCGCGTTCGCGGACGGCCGCGCGTTCCTGGCGCTCGTTCACGCGTGGTGGCCCGCGGCCTTCGACTACGCCGCGGTGGCCGCCGGGTGCGCCGGGCGCCCGCGGGAGCGCGTGGCAGCGGCGCTGGACGCGGCCCAGGAGCTCATGGGCGTCCCGAAGCTCGTCACCGCCGACGACGTGGCCAGCGGCGCCGCCGACGCGCGCTCGCTGACGCTCTACACGGCGCTGCTGTACCAGGCGCACGTGGCGCGGGCCGAGGAGGAGCGGCGGGCGCGGGAGAGCGAGGAGGAGGCGGCGGCCGAGGGCGACGAGCTGCCGATCGTGCCCGTCGGCGTCGTCGTCCCCGATGACGTGGAGGACCCGCTCGAGGCCTCGCTGGCGTGCGCCGCGCACGCCGCCGAGCGGCAGAGCTCGCGGCTGGGCATGGAGCGGCAGCTGTTCAGCAAGGGCTCGCGGCACATGGCCGACCTCAAGAGCGACCTGCGCGCCGTCCGCTCTCTCTCTCCCCCGAGTCAATTGAGCTGCGACGACCGACAGCCGCCCTCGCAGATCAACGAGGCGCTGCGGTGCGTGGTCGAGGAGGTCAGGAAGGGCAGGCGCAGCCTCGACGACGACCAGCGGTTCCGGAGCGCAGTGGTCTCTGTGCGCCAGTTTATTAATTCATGTAATTTATTTTACTTTTATATTACTTAAAACAAAACGAATCAATTGAGCCGCTGGGCTGACTCCCCGGTGGCAGACGGCCAGGAGCTCGCACAGGTTCCTCGAGGTGCTCAGGAGGACGCGCAGGTACGGGGTCAAGAGCCACGCGGGGTCGGGGACTGCGCGCAAACTGGCCGAGGAGATCCGCGCCAAGATCGACGCCATCAATCAATTGTATGACGTCGCACGCACTTTTGTGCTCGGGCGCTCACTGACGCTCTGCCCGCGTGGCCAGGATCATCCACGGACAGCCCGAGCAGCAGGGCGCCGAGTGAGAAGAGCGCTGGGGGCCGTGCGGGGGCACAGCCACCAACAGGATATTTGTTGATCGAGGGGCTGACGTCCAGATTGGGGGGGTCAGACGGGAGATTCGCGAATCTTCTGCCCTGTCAATTGGCGCCACCACGCGCCACACACAGAGCCACCGCGCAGCACACGCACGCGCACAGCCCCCCACACACGCCCTCGACGCCCGCCCGACGATGCAGTGCCAGCCCTGCGGCCCCCAGCAGCGCGTGCGCCGCTTTGCCCCCCCCGCCGCTGCCGCATCGCATCTCACACGCGCTGTGACGTCACTACGACGACGACACGCGCGTCACCGCACGGCACACGACACACGTCGCGTCGGATATGTGCGTGGCACGTGACGCGTCTGTGTGACGTCAACACAGACGGCGGAGCAGCAGCAGAGGACGCAACAGACACAGCAGCAGCAACAACAGATGCAGCAGCAGCAGCAGCAGTGGGGCGCTGCGCAGGGCATGGCGGCCATGTACGGGGCGCCCTACCCCGCTGCCCTCGTCTACATGAGCCCCGTGGGGGCCATGGGGCCTATGGGGCCGATGGGTCCCATGGGCGCAATGGGGCCGATGGGCCAGATGGGCCAGATGGGAGGCATGGGAGGCATGGGAGGCATGGGAGGCACCGTCTACGCGCTGCCCCCCGACGAGTCCACGCGCCTCGTCATGATGATGTCGCAGCCCCTGCAGCGCAGCACAACCCCTCTGGTGCCCTCGCTCCTCCCCTTGGCCTCTCCCAGCACCCCACCGCCCTCACCACCCCGGCGCCCCGCAGGCAGCGGCCACCTCCCCGCAGCCCTCGCAGCCCCCGGCGCACGCCCTGGCACAGGCCCTGCCACAGCAGCCGCAGCCGCAGCAGGCGCAGGGGCAGGGGCCTCCCATGGCCCTGCCGCCGCTGGGCGCCCCTGCGGCAGCCGCGCAGGCGCAGCAGCAGGGGGCGGTGCCCGCGGGGCTGCCGCCCTTCTGGGTGATGGGGCCACCGCACGCGGGGCCCTACGCCGCCTACTGCCCCCCGCCCACGCCCTTTGTCTACGCGTGGGCCCCGCAGCAGGTGATGGCGCCCACGCAGCCCCCGCAGCCCTCGCTGCCCCCGCAGGCCACGCAGGCCGCCCAGACACAGCAGGCGCAGCAGTGCCCCGCACAGCAGCAGCAGCAGCAGCAGCAGCAGCCGAGCTGCGCTGCCGAGGGCCTCGGAGGCCAGCCCCTCGCCGCCCTGCAGCAGCAGCAGCGCGCGTGCGACCCCCTGAAGAGCAGCGCGGGGCCCCTCTGGTCGCAGGACCGCCCGCTCGAGAGCGGCGCAGCGTCCGATGACGACGACGGTGGCCGCGACGACGATGGCAACGAAGACGTCGACGACGACGACGACGAGGAGCAGCAGCAGCAGGAGGCGGAGAGTGACGACGGCGACGGCGACGGCGACCCTGACGACGAGGGCGCCGCCGCCGAGCAGGACAGCGCAGCACACGCGCACGCCGACGCGACGACGGTCACGTGGCCCCACGCCGACGCGACGACGGTCACGTGGCCCCCCGCCGCCCGGCGCTCTGACGACGGCGGCGACGACGACGACGAGGACGGCGGGGAGGAGCCCAGCGACAGGCCAGAGCCGCCCCGGCAGCAGCAGCAGCAACAGGGAAGGCAGCAGGGGCAGCAGCTGGGGAAGCAGCAGCAAGGGACGCAGCAGCAGGGGACGCAGCAGCAGGAGGCGGCGAGGCTGAGCGAGGAGGAGCGGCGGCGGCGGCGGGAGGCGCAGGAGGCCGAGGACGCGGCGCTGGCGCGGCGGCTGGCGGAGGAGGAGGAGGCGGCGCTTGGGCGGCGGCAGAAGAAGCAGAGCAAGGCCGCGCGCGAGAGCGAGGCCAAGGAGGCGCGGCGCCGCGAGCAGCAGGCGCGCGAGGCTGCGCGCTACCAGCGCTACGTCGAGGAGCTGCGCGAGAAGAAGGCGCAGGAGAAGCGCGACAGGCGGCTGGCGGAGCAGATGCAGCAGGAGGAGCGCCGCATGGAGCGCCAGTTCCTCGCCGAGGAGGCCCGCAGGCAGCGCGCCGAGGAGGAGAGCCGCGCGCGGGCCGAGGCCGAGCGGCAGGCCCTCGAGCAGCGCCAGCAGCAGCAGCAGCAGCAGCGGGGGGCGGGGGGCAGCGGCGGCGGAGGGCTGAGGGGCGTCAGGACAGAGAGCGTCTACGCGGTGCTGATGGAGGAGGACGAGGCCGACGACCCGCTCGACAGGCGGGCCATCCGGCGCAACGCCGCGGCCAGCAAGAGGCGCGCGGCGGCGGCGCAGCAGCAGGCGGCGCAGGACCAGCGGCAGGAGGTCCTCCGCAGCCTCGAGGGCGCCGACGAGCCCCCGGCGGCCAGCGGCAGCGGCGGCGAGGAGAGCGAGGGCGAGAAGCAGGCGCAGCAGCAGCAGCAGCAGCAACAGCAGCAGAGGGAGGCGGCGCAGAGGAAGGCGGCGAGGCAGCAGCAGCGGCTCAGGCAGGAGAGGGAGGAGCGGGAGAAGAAGGAGAGGAAGGCGAGGGAGGCGGCCCTGCAGCAGCAGAACAAGGCCAAGCAGCTCGCAGAGGCCGCCAAGCAGCGCAGGAAGCAGAAGCAGCAGAGCGCCGCACCCGCCAAGCCCGAGCCCAGCGCACCGCAGCAGCAGAGGCAGCAGCAGAGGCCCAGCGAGGAGCCCGCGGCCGCCGCGAGCAGCGCAGCGCGCGTGGCAGCGGCAGCGCAGCCCGAGGCCGCGGAGGAGCCGCGGGAGCAGCCGAGGGCGGCAGCGGCGGCCCCCGCGGAGCAGAGGGGCGCAGAGGACGCGGAGGAGACGTCCGACTACGAGGGCATGCCAGAGCTCGTCTCCGAGAGCGAGGACGAGCAGCACAAGAGGGCGGGCGCAGGCGAACCCCAGCAGCAGCAGCAGAGGGACAGCGGCGCCAAGGAGACCAAAGCCCAGCGCAAGGCCAGGCTGAAGCAGCAGCAGCAGCAGAGCGCGGGCGCGAGCGTAGCCGCCGCAGCACCCAGCAAGGAGGAGCCCGCAGAGGAGGGCGAGGGCAGCAGCAAGGCCCGCGCAGCGGCACAGACGAGCACCAACATACAACTGCGTACGCGCCTCTGCGTGAAGCCCCTGTGCCCCCCCCCCCGCTGACCCCTCGCGCAGTGCCCTACGCGGCCAACATCCGCGTGCTGCTCGAGGAGACGCCGGGGCGCGTCATCGAGCTGAGCGAGCTGCCCGGCCAGTACAGCGCGCGCTTCGGGCACGTGCTGCGGTGCCTGGGGCAGCCCCTGGCCGCCGTCGCCGCGCTGGCCCCGGGCGCCCGCGTGGCCGGCAGGGGCGCCCGCGCCAAGGTCCTCCTCGACGAGAAGGAGAGCCCCGAACAGCGCGCCGCCCGCCTCGAGCGCTGCGCCGCCGACTGCAGCGGCCGCGGCGACCACGCGGCGGCCGCGCGGCACCTCCGCGACGCCCTGCGCGCCGACAGCGCCGCCCCCGCGCCCGACGCCGCCCGCCGCAACGCGCTGCTCGCCCGCGCGTGCGCGCTGGGCGGGCAGTACGAGCGCGCAGAGGCCGCGTGCGGCGCGGCGCTGGCGGGGGGCGAGGCGCTCGGCGACGGGGCCCCGCGCGTGGCGCTGGCGCAGGCGCTGGTGGCGCTGGGGCGGCTGGCCGAGGCCGAGGCCCTCGCGCCCGCCAGCGCCGCCGTCGCTCAGAGCGCCCGCGAGGCCGCGCGCGAGGCCGACGCCGCCGAGGCGCTGCTGGCCGCCGGCGACGCGCAGGGGGCGCTGGCCGCCGCCCGCAGGGCCCTGGCGGCCTCCCCGCGCCTCGCGCGCGCCCGCGTGAGCGCCGCCGACGCGCTGCTGCGGACGGGGGCCGCCGACGAGGCGCTGCGCGAGGCCGAGGGCGTCCTGGCCGAGCAGGACAGGGGCAACGCCCGCGCGCTGCTCGTCGCGGCCCGCGCGGAGCTGCGGCGTCCCGGCTCCGGGGGCACCGCGCGCGCGCTGTCGCTGCTGCACCGCGCGCGGGACGCCACCGGGGCGGAGGCGGAGGCGGGGCTGCGCGCAGAGGCGGCGGAGGAGGCGGCGCTCGTGGAGGAGCTGGCGAGCAGGATGAGCGCGTGCGAGTACCACGTGGCGCACGGGCGCTGGGACGAGGCCAGCGGCCACCTGACGCTCGCGCTCGAGGCCGACGTCGCTGCCTGCGGCGGCCGCGAGGTCGCGACGGCTCGGCGGGCGGTGCTGTTCGCGCAGCGCGCGCAGGCGCTGCAGCGGCTGCGGAGGTACGACGAGGCCCGCGCGGACCTCGACCACCTGGCGGGGCCTCTGGGCCGCGGCGGGGACCGCGCGGTGCTCGTCCAGCGGGCGGGGCTGCTGCTGCAGCTCGGCGAGCCCGAGGCCGCGGTGGGCGACCTCGAGCGCGTCCTGCAGCGCGACCCGCGCGACGCCGAGGCCCGCGCGCTGTTCCACGAGGCGCGCGAGATGGCCGCCGCGCAGCAGCAGCAGCAGCAGCGCCAGCAGCAGCAGCAGCGGAGGGCCGAGGAGCAGCAGCAGCGCGGGGACCACTACGCGACGCTGGGGGTCGCGCGGGACGCGGAGGCGGCGGAGATACGGCGGGCGTACAGGGCGCTGGCGCTGCAGTGCCACCCGGACAAGGCGGGGCCCGACGCCAGCGCGGAGCAGCGCGCAGAGTCGGAGGAGATGTTCAAGCGGGTCGGCGAGGCCTACGCGGTGCTGGGCGACGAGGCCGCGCGTCGCAGGTACGACGCGCGGCTTGCCGAGGGCGACAGCGACGAGAGCGGCGACGACAGCGACTGGTACCCCGACGCCTTCGACGCGGCGGCGCTCTTCCGCATGTTCATGGCCGCCCAGGCCCGCAGCGGCGCCTTCTGGGCGCACGGCAGCAGCAGGAGCAGGGCCACGCGGTTCCGCGGCAGGAGCTACTACTTCGGCGGCGACGACGACGATGACGATGATGACGAGTACTACGACGACGACGACTGAGTGGCCGCTGGGGTGCACGCCACGGCACCGCACGAGCTAACAGGCGCCGTAGTTTCTGGGGCCACGGAAGGGCTGGTTCGTTGTGGCTGGCTTCTTCCTGCTGCTGGATGGGGGCGCACGAGAAAGCTGTCCCGAGGACGGGGAGCAGGGGCGGGTGGCCATGGGCAATGGGCAGAGTCAACTGGAGCAGTGAACTCGGAATGTCGTCTGTGTTGTCTGTACAGGGGGGGCAGCAGAGGAGCCCTCTGCCCCGCTGAAAGGTCACCCTCCACAGTTGACTCTCAGGGCGCAGCAGCGGCAGCGGCAGCAGCATCAGGGTCCTTGGCAGTGGTGCCTTTGCCTGCCGCGCTCTCCTGGGGCTGGGGCGGCTGGGAGGGCCGCACCCACGCGGCAGAGCACCTGTTGAGGAGGGCAAAGGGGATGGAGGCGAGGGCAAACGCGGCGGCCAGGCCCAGGACGACCTGGAAGAGGTCCCCCTGCTGGTACACGTCGGCGGTGCACGCCCTGATCACCGCAGCTGCGCGGGTGGCGGTGAGCGGGGCGATGCCGTTGGGGCGGAAGGGCAGTGGCGGGGCACCAGTCAGGGATGTGAGGCCCGACCCCACGCAGAGGACCACCGGCACGTAGCTCAGGGCGGCGACGTGGACGAAGCGCTCGAGGGCGGTGTAGACGGCGCCAGCCCCTCCGAGAACGGCGGCGACAATCGCCAGGGCCTCCATTGCCTGCAACGCGCTCCTGACGCACAGATCAGTTGCCTCCCACACCCTCCAGGGCGCTGGGTCTGCTCACGCCTCGATGCACCCCAGGTCAGGGGCTCTGTTGTAGAAGTTGCCGTCGTAGTCGACGTGGTTGTACCCGTTCCTGCACGCCTTCTTGGCTGCGAGCGGCGTGGGCCACACGTCCGAGCCAAGCACCAGCGCGGTGACCTGCAGAGCCAAGAAGACCAGCAGGCACAGCGTGACAACGTAGCGGCGGCAGTTGGCCAACGGGACGCGCAGCGCTGCAGAGAGCCCCACGGCTGCTGCGGCGCTGGCCTGCAGGCGCATCCACATCCCGTCGTAGCTCCGTGTTTTCTGGGCAGTCCACACGCACGTGGCTGGACCGACCGCAGTCAGAGTGCGCACGGGAAAGGAGATGGGCCCGTACCAATGATGGCAGACAGAGTGGCCGCTACGGAGAGTACTACCCCGAGTACGCGCACTGTCATGGCCCGTTTGCTGTTGCGGACAAGAGCTGCGACACCTGCTGCCTCAACCAGAGACGCAACCCACGCCAGGGAGCCCACGAGGATGGAAAGAATTTCAAACGCCTCACTGACTCGGCTGGCGCTCTGGGACCTGCTGGCCGCCCCTTGTGAGTGCCTGTGTTGGATGAGAGATGATTGCCTGTCGTGAACGTCGGGCCATTGCGGATAGGAGAGGGCAGCGATCTGCAGGGCGACGAACGCGGACAACAGCGCAGCAACGATGAACGACCGGAGGCTCTTCGCGGGAATGAACAGAAAGCAAGCAGCATAGGCCAGAGAGACAGCGGACATCTGCAGCTTCAGCCACATCCCGCCTGGCGCATACTGCTCAACTAGTTGAGTTCTCAGGGGGCTGCAGATGAAAGCCCCACCTCTGCCGTGTACCGAGGGTGCTTGACTGCTGCGGGATAGGCCACGGCGGCTGCGGTCACCATTATTAGATAACTGGGAGAGCTGTGTCTGGAACCACACCTACGAATGAGAAGAGCAGCGTCACTGCGCACAGCACAAACGCAACAGTGGCCCTCTTGCCAGAGGGGGCCAGCCGAGGCAGCACATTGTCCACAGCAAGCGAGTTGGTCAGCGCAACAGGCAACGCAACAGCGCCGACAACAGCGGCCGCAACTCCGAATGCCTCGGACACAACAGCGAGGCGACTGCCAGTTCTCTGTGAGATGCAGCACGAGAGTGGGTCTCGCACAGGACGGTGCAGGCCTCTGATCCGCTGGCGCATTTGCGGGCGACCTCGCCGGTGGTGGGCCACTTGGTGTTGACGGCGAGGGCAGAGACCTGGAGGGCAGCGAAGGCGAGGAGAGCCAGAGGGACGAGGTAGTGGCGCCAGTGGTTGTAGGGCACGCAGAAGAGCCCCGCGCCTACCGCCGCCACAGCAGAGGCGGTCTGCAGTGCCAGCCACGTGGCCTGCTCCTGCGCGTATGTGAACTGGAGGTCGTGGTTGGTGTGCCTCCACGCGCCGCTCCATGAAGCGGTAGCTGTTGTGCGGTGTGAGCTCAGGCTTGTGTGAATGACAGGGAACGGAGAGCACCCGAGAGACCAAAGAGCGCAGTGACCGAGCACAGCAGACCCGCGACAACGCGGTGGCGACCGCAGAAGTCCCACGACTTGTCGATGAGGCCCTCGGCCGAGAGCGCACCGAGCGCAGTCGCCAGGAGCCCCGTCCCTGCAGTGACGGCAGCGCACACGCCGAGCGCCTCGCTCGCTGTCTGAGCCCGTGCGTGGCCTCGGTCGGCCCTGCCCCAATGGACAACGGAGAGCAGCGAGACCTCGAGGACCAGAGCCGCCAGCAGCAGCGACGGCGTCTGCGAGCAGCAGCCCGATGGCATCTGTGAGCCCCACGCGCACGGCGAGTTGAGAGCGCACGACAAAGCGGCGCAGAGCCCGGGCGAAGCAGAGGCAGCAGACGAGCGACAGGCACGTGGCGGCGACCTGCAGCCCCAGCCACGTGCCGTCGAGGCGCTCCTCGTACCACAGCTGCCTCGGCTTGTCCGATGCGAAGAACGCGGGCCAGACGACGACCGCTGAGGGACCGCCCCCACAGCCGCAGCCTGAGAGACCCGCCAGAGGGGCGGAAACAGCTGGGAGAGCCGCACCGACGAACGAGCTGACGGCAGCGGAGCCCCAGAGGATGGCAGGCGCCCTCTGGATCGCCCTGCGCGCCGCGGGGTACCCGGGGACCAGCCCGCGCTTGGCGACGGTGTCCGCGGCCAGGACGACAAGCCCCACAGCTCCGCAGAGGCCCGCGATGATGCCGAACGCCTCTGCCGTCTGCTTGGTCCGCCTGCCCGAGCGCTGCGTCTAGTAGGGCCTGTGGGGAGAATGGGCGCGTGCCTGGCTGTGCACTCGGGCCTGGCCAGCCCGTAGTTGCACTGGTTCCAGTTGCCTGGCGTGGGCCAGTGGCCGAGGGCGAGGGCCGCTGTCTGCAGGGCCACGCAGGCGAGCATGCAGAGCATGTGAGCCCGGACTGGCACGCTGCGCTGGCTCTCGTTGTCTCTCGGGGCCTCGGGGGCCTTGGCGTCGTCGGCGTTGAGCGCCTCGAGGGCCTCGGGAAGCGCCATCTCGATGGCTGCGCTGTCGGGCGACATCTCCGCGGTGGAGCCGCTCGCGCTCTCGGTGTAGACATTGAGCTGCACGGGGCTGGCCACCTCCACCTCCATCGTAGGCACGCACGCGCACGCTCACACTCTGACTGCTGTCTTGTTGCAGCGGGGCGCCTCTCTTGTTGTGAGGAAGCTCTTGTTATTCTGATGACGTGGGCGACGGTATTCCACGCCCGACACGTGCCATTCGCGGGCGAGGCGCATTGGACAGAAATACCTGGAAAACCCCTTAGCGACATTCCGGCCCTCGCCAGACACCGATGGCGGGCGGGGCATCTGCCGTTGCCTGCCAGTCAAACATGATTTCAGTGCTGATGCGGGACGCTCTGTTCAGAGGCTTCTGCTCGTCCTGGCTAAGAAACACCGACTTGCTGGACTTTCACCAAGAGATTCTGGGTGAGAAAAAATGCTAACTCCCAAAAAGCTCAGTGGGCGTGGCGCCTGTTATTCACTGCAGCTGAATAGGCCACAGCAGCTAACACATTGGCAGTTAAAATGGCATAACAAGGGGATGGATGCACCAAGCAGTGAGAAGAGCAACGCCACTGCACACAGCACAAACACAATGAGGTCCCTCAGCTTTGATGGGGTCAGGCGAGGCAGCACCTTGTCCACAGCCAGTGAGTTGGTCAGCACAAGAGGCACCACAACAATGCCAACAACAGCAGCCGCAGCTCCGAATGACTCAGAAACAACTGCAAGGCGACTGTCAGAGGGGCAGAATGGGTCGCACAGAACCCTCTGATCTGCTGTCGCATTTGCAGGTGACCTCTGGCGGTGGGCCACTTCGTGTTGATGGTGAGGGCAGAGACCTGGAGGGCAGCAAAGGCGAGGAGAGCAAGAGGGACGAGCTAGTGGCACCAGTGGTTGACAGGCATGTGGAAGAGCCCTGCGCCCACCACTGCAAGAGCAGAGGCTATCTGCAGTGCCAGCCACGCCTTCAGCTCCTTTTCGTGGTCGAACGGGAGATAGTCAATGGTGTGTCTCCACGTGCCGCTTCATGCAACGGTGGCTGTGCTGAACCCTTAGAGAGCCACCGTTACGTGAAAGAGGAGAAAGGGAGTGCCACTGACCCGAGAGGCCAAGCAACGTGGTGATGGCACACAGCAGCCCCACGACAACACAGAGGTGACCACAGATGTCCCACCGCTTACAGATGAGGCCCTCGGCAGCCAGAGCACCGGGTACCATCGCCAGAACGCCCACTCCTCCCACGATGGCAGTGCACACTCAAAGAGTCTTGTGCACTGTTCGAGTGCCCGTCAACATCGGCGAGTACTGTCCGAGCCTCTTCCAGTGGACCAGTGAGAGTATCATGACCTCGAGCACCAGAGAGGCCAGCAGCTGCGACAGCGTCTGCGAGAAGAGCAGTCAGCTCTGCAGCCGAGGGCCCCACACACAGCGGGGGCACATGATCCAGTGGCAGAGGGTCTTGGCAAAGCAGAGGCAGCAGAGGAGCGGCATGTGTGGCGGAGACCTGCAGTCCCAGACACAGGCCGTCCAAATGCTCTCCATGCCACCAAACGCTCGGCCTCTGCTTGTTCGATGAAGTGACGAACACGGGCCACACAACGACCACTGCGAGAGGAGGGGCGTCAGACATGGCACTGCGCAAGTGCGGCAGCAGCGGTGGCGGCCACAGGTGTTTGGTTTGGCGGCCATTAGGCTCACCAAGAGGGGCCAACACGGAGCTGAGTGCGGGCGCTGCTGCTGGTCGTTCCGAGATCAGAGTTCTTTTCCGCGGTATTTCTGTGCGTTTCGGTACCGTCGGCCGGAATTACACGTGTCGGCCGCGGACGGTAAAGCCGAACCACGTCATCGGAAAAACACATAAAGCACAGGGCAGAGGACACCTCACCAGAGACAAAGCAGCACAGCACAGAACAGTACAGCACAGCAGACGATGGAGAAGAGCAGAGCAGCGGAGATCAACGCAGACACTGAGAGCACCAGCGGCAGCGGCAGCGGCAGCCCCGCGGAGATGTCGCCCGCCAGCGCTGCCATCGAGATGGCGCTGCCCCCGGCCCTCGACGACCTCAAGGCCGGCGGCCCCAAGGCCCCCGAGCCCCCCGGAGGCTCCGACGCGGCCCGCAGCGTGTCTGTGCGGGCGCACCTGCTCTGCATGCTCGCCTGCGTGGCCCTGCAGACCGCGGCCCTCATTCCCGTCAGCTGGCCATCCTACAGCGGCTGGGACGAATGCACCTACGGGCTGGCCAGGCCCCAGTGCAGGCTGAGGCACGAGCCCCTCCTCTCCTCTCTGCCCCGAGCGCCAAGCGCGCCGGACTCAGCACGGGCTCTTCTCTGCGTGCAGGCGCGTCATGCAGACGAGCGAGGCGTTCGGGATCATCGCCGACGTCTGCGGTGGCCTCGCGCTGCTCGTCGTGGTCGCGGACACGGCCGCGAGGCACGGGGTCTTCCGCGGGTACCCTGGGGGTCTCTGGGTGGCGAGGAGAGGCCCTGTGGCCCTCTGGGGCGCCGCCGCGGTCAGCGCGTCCGTCGGTATGACCCCGCAAGCCCTGCAGAGCGTATCGATCCTCTCCCGGGGGGTCTGACGACCTCCGCTTGCCTCCCCTCGCAGCTGTCGTAGCGTGGCCCGCGTTCGTCGCGTCGGACAAGCCGATGCCGAGCGTCTATTGGTACCCGAGGTCCCTGGACGACACGTGGCTGGGGCTGCAGGTCGCCGCCACGTGCCTGTCCTTCGCGTGCTGCCTCTGCTTCGCCAAGGCCATCCGCCGCTGGATCGTGCGCCCCGCTGCGGGCCCTCTGACCTCTGTTGGGCTCTTATGGCTCCACTCGCAGACACCGTCGCTGCTGCTGGCGTCTCTGGCGCTCGAGGTCACGCTGCTCTCGCTGGTCCACTGGAGGACGCCCGACAGGTCCAACAGCGGCATGAGACTCATCAGCAGAGCGCGCACAGTGAGCGAGGCTCTGGGCGTGTGCGCTGCCATCGCGGGAGCAGTGGGAGTCCTGGCGACAGCGCCCGGTGCTCTGGCTGCGGAGGGCCTCGTCGGCAAGCGGTGGGACTTCTGCGGTCGGCACCGCGTTGTCTCGGGGCTGCTGTGCGCCACCACCGCGTTGCTCAGCCTCTCGGGTGAGTCTCATTCCGCGGTCTGGCTTAATCGGCACTCACTCCTCAGCACAGCCACCGTCGCGTGGAGCGGCGCGTGGAGGCACACCATCGATGACGTCCCGTTTGCACGCAAGAAAGAGCAGGGGGCGTGGCTGGCTCTGCAGATCGCCTCTGCTGTGGCGGCGGTTGGCGCGGGGATCTTCTGCGTGCCCTACAACCACTGGCGCCACTACCTCGTCCCTCTCGCTCTCCTCGCCTTCGCTGCCCTCCAGGTCTCCGCCCTCGCCGTCAACACCAAGTGGCCCACGACCGGTGAGGTCGCTCGAAAATGCTCCAGAGATTTAGAGGCCTGCACCGTCTAGTGCGACACCTCCACTGCATCGCAGTCTGACAACCCGCCTGCAGTCGCTGTGCGGTTGTTTCTGAGGCATTTGGTGCTGCGGCCGCTGTTGTCGGCGCTGTTGCATTGCCTGTTGCGCTGACCAACTCGCTGGCTGTGGACAAGGTGCTGCCTCGGCTGGCCCCCTCTAGCAAGAGGGCTGCCTTTGCGATTGCGCTGTGCACGATAACGCTGCTCTTCTCGCTGATAGGTACGGCTCATTACATCGGCAATCAGTAATAACTCACAGCCTTGTGCCCAGCCTCTGTCGTCCTCCCTGCTGCAAAGAAGCACCACCCGCACGTGGGTGAGGTTTGATATTTAGGCGGTTGCATTACGTTCTAAACTCCTGAGTAGTACTTGTACGATAGCACGTGGTTTGAGCTGCAGCTGCCCGCCGTCTCATTCGCATATGCCTCGTGCTTCTTGCTCATTCCCGTGAAGAGTTTCCGTTTGTTCTTCATTGCCGCGCTTCTGTCAGTGTTCGTTGCTCTGCAGATCTCTGCCCTGTCTGTCCCAGAGTGGCCTGCCGCCCGTTTCAGGTACTCTATTCTTCATTGCTGTCACCTAGATCAGATTATCACCTCAGTGTGACACTAAGCAGCAGGCCCCGGGGTGCCCCTCTTTCGAGTGAGGCATTCGGAATCATCTCCCTGATCGCGGGCTCAGCTGCGTGGATATCATCCCTGATCGAGGCTGCCGAGGTCACCACACTGTTCAAGGCGAGCATTCGGATCAAAGCACTACGCATTTCCGGGGCAGTGTTATCTGCTCTGGCCACTCTGTTCGCAATCATTGGTATGCTCGCTTGGACTCAGTAGTCTATTTACAATTTTGTCAGCTGTTAGTGTGTGGACTGGTGGACATGGTAATGGTGGTCGATGGGTGCAGTTGCAGGCATGCGCAACAGCAGCTGTGGGGCTGTCCGCAATTTTGCGATTTCCAACGACTAACTACCTTAACTACCGCCGCTATGTTGTCACCCTGTGCCTGCTCATGTTCTTTGCTCTGCAAGTCAGTGCACTGGCTATTGCCACGGATATGTGGCCATCTTCATTTGCTGTCAAGAAGGAATGTAAGACGGGGTTCAACCACAATGATTATGAAAACCACTTCTACAATGACAGAGACGTTGATTATCTGGGCTGCATCAAAATGTATGGCATTCTTGCTTTATGCAAACACGTAATCTCCTTTCAGGCGTTCACTCTTGGCAATGGAGGCTGTCGGAATTATCGCTGCCATTCTAGGAGGCGCTGGCACAATCTACACGGCCTTGGATAAGTTTGTGCACACTGTGGCACTGCGGTATGTGGCACTGGCGATCTGCATAGGATCAGGACTCACATCTTTGACTGGTATGTAACTCCAATTTGCACGTTCAATAGCTTATTCTGAGCAGTTAGTCTTATATGGGCTTGCATTACACCCGTTTTCGAGAGAGGCAGTCTCTTTGAGGTACTCCAAGGAGCAGCCTCTGCATTCGCAATTGTCTCTATACTGTTTGCCCTGCTCAACCAATATTCAGCCAGATGGATGAAAACAATGGAGCATGAAAGCAAGAATGATAAAGGTATGCACCAGGCTGCGCCATGAGAATACTGAGCCTCCCATACGGATATGGGAACAGCCTCGCCACTTATTGTACATAAACACATCCACATGTATGATGAACACAACTGACGATAAAACAAAGATTGTTTTTGGAGGTGCAAGCCAATATTCAAGAGCGCACACCATCACTGGTGACCACTTCAATTAACTGGGGATATCTTTTATATTTCAATACAGAATTTGCTTCGTGGTTTTTCTCTGGGTCAGAAGCAGAGGCCACCTCGGTTTGTATTCCTACATGGCACTCACCTCAGCAAGGAACACTGCCCTGACAAATTGCAGATAACTGACTCCTATGAAACCGTGCATTCACCACTTGATGTGTCGCTGCCGAGGCGGAGCCCAGGGCGGCAGCGGGACTGGTTCCACAGAGGCCCGAGGACGTCGTCGGTGTCACTGACACTCTCGAAGGCCTTAACTTGGCCTTTAGGGGCAGCCCTGAGCGCCGCCAGTGCAGGCTCCGAGCTCGGAGCTCTGTGCTGCCTTCTCCGCGGTGCGGTCGCACTTGCCGGTCCAGTGGCGCGTTCGGCGCAGCCACGGCTGGGGAGCAGACAGCCTTGGGCAGTCGCACGAGCTGCAGAAGGCAGTGGAGCTGCACTGCGCGTAGCTGTGCGTGGCTGCGGTCTGGACCCCCCCGAGCCACCGCGGTGCTGGCGCCAGAGACGACAGAGAGGCCCACCGGCAACGGGCCGTAGGCCCACGTGGCTGTGAGACGTTCCGAGTAACTCTCGGCGCAGGCGCTGTTGCTGGTCGTTCCGAGTCCTTTTCCTCGGCATTTCTGTGCATTGCGGAACCACTTCCGGAAAAACACGTGTCGACCGCGGCGTCGGGCATAGTCCTAGCCCACGTCATCAGAAAAGCACAAAGCCCGACTGAGAACACCTCACCATAGAGACAACGCAGCACAGCACAGAACAGTACAGCACAGCAGACGATGGAGCAGAGCAGAGCAGCGGAGATCAACGCAGACACCGAGAGCGCCAGTGGAGCCTCTGCGGAGATGTCGCCCGCCAGCGCTGCCATCGAGATGGCGCTGCCCCCGGCCCTCGACGACCTCAAGGCCGGCGGCCCCAAGGCCCCCGAGCACCCTGACTACGCCGCCGCGGACCGCAGCGTGTCTGTGCGGGCGCACCTGCTCTGCATGCTCGCCTGCGTGGCCCTGCAGACCGCAGCCCTCGCGGTCGTCAGCTGGCCCGCG
>CACRSC010000057.1:18319-50854 GCA_902651635.1 Mastigamoeba balamuthi | reverse complement strand
TTATATGGGCTTGCATTACACCCGTTTTCGAGAGAGGCAGTCTCTTTGAGGTACTCCAAGGAGCAGCCTCTGCATTCGCAATTGTCTCTATACTGTTTGCCCTGCTCAACCAATATTCAGCCAGATGGATGAAAACAATGGAGCATGAAAGCAAGAATGATAAAGGTATGCACCAGGCTGCGCCATGAGAATACTGAGCCTCCCATACGGATATGGGAACAGCCTCGCCACTTATTGTACATAAACACATCCACATGTATGATGAACACAACTGACGATAAAACAAAGATTGTTTTTGGAGGTGCAAGCCAATATTCAAGAGCGCACACCATCACTGGTGACCACTTCAATTAACTGGGGATATCTTTTATATTTCAATACAGAATTTGCTTCGTGGTTTTTCTCTGGGTCAGAAGCAGAGGCCACCTCGGTTTGTATTCCTACATGGCACTCACCTCAGCAAGGAACACTGCCCTGACAAATTGCAGATAACTGACTCCTATGAAACCGTGCATTCACCACTTGATGTGTCGCTGCCGAGGCGGAGCCCAGGGCGGCAGCGGGACTGGTTCCACAGAGGCCCGAGGACGTCGTCGGTGTCACTGACACTCTCGAAGGCCTTAACTTGGCCTTTAGGGGCAGCCCTGAGCGCCGCCAGTGCAGGCTCCGAGCTCGGAGCTCTGTGCTGCCTTCTCCGCGGTGCGGTCGCACTTGCCGGTCCAGTGGCGCGTTCGGCGCAGCCACGGCTGGGGAGCAGACAGCCTTGGGCAGTCGCACGAGCTGCAGAAGGCAGTGGAGCTGCACTGCGCGTAGCTGTGCGTGGCTGCGGTCTGGACCCCCCCGAGCCACCGCGGTGCTGGCGCCAGAGACGACAGAGAGGCCCACCGGCAACGGGCCGTAGGCCCACGTGGCTGTGAGACGTTCCGAGTAACTCTCGGCGCAGGCGCTGTTGCTGGTCGTTCCGAGTCCTTTTCCTCGGCATTTCTGTGCATTGCGGAACCACTTCCGGAAAAACACGTGTCGACCGCGGCGTCGGGCATAGTCCTAGCCCACGTCATCAGAAAAGCACAAAGCCCGACTGAGAACACCTCACCATAGAGACAACGCAGCACAGCACAGAACAGTACAGCACAGCAGACGATGGAGCAGAGCAGAGCAGCGGAGATCAACGCAGACACCGAGAGCGCCAGTGGAGCCTCTGCGGAGATGTCGCCCGCCAGCGCTGCCATCGAGATGGCGCTGCCCCCGGCCCTCGACGACCTCAAGGCCGGCGGCCCCAAGGCCCCCGAGCACCCTGACTACGCCGCCGCGGACCGCAGCGTGTCTGTGCGGGCGCACCTGCTCTGCATGCTCGCCTGCGTGGCCCTGCAGACCGCAGCCCTCGCGGTCGTCAGCTGGCCCGCGACCAGCAGTGGCTGGGACGAGTGCACCTATGGGCTTGCCAGGCCCTGGTGCACGCTGAGGCACGCTCCCATCCTCTCCTCTGTGCCCAGCAGCGCCGGACTCAGCACGGGCTCTTCTATGCGTGCAGGCGCGTCATGCAGACGAGCGAGGCGTTCGGGATCATCGCCGACGTCTGCGGTGGCCTCGCGCTGCTCGTTGTGGCCGCGGACACGGCCGCCACGCACGGGGTCGTGCCCGGGTACCCCGCAGGCCGCTGGCTGGCGCGGAGGGGCCCCGTGGCCCTCTGGGCCGCCGCCGCCGTCAGCGCGTCCATCGGTGAGTCCCCGCCAGCGCTGGAGGGCTTCTCGTTGGTCCCCCCGTTCGGGTCTAACGTCGCCGGCGCTCCTCCGCCTCGCAGCGGTCGTCGTGTGGCCCGCGTTCATCGCGTCGGACAAGCAGAGGCCGCGCTATTGGTACCCGAGGTCCCTGGACGACACGTGGCTGGGGCTGCAGGTCGCCGCCACGTGCCTGTCCGTCGCGTGCTGCCTCTGCTTCGCCAAGGCCCTCCGCCGCTGGATCGTGCGCCCCGCTGCGGGCCCTCTGACCTCTGCTGGGCCCTGACGGCTCCACTGGCAGACACCGTCGCTGCTGCTGGCGTCTCTGGCGCTCGAGGTCACGCTGCTCTCGCTGGTCCACTGGGAGACGCTCGGTGATGACTCTGGATCGTCCGCTGGCGATGCGGAGCTCCTCGACGGGGCGCGGACAGCGAGCGAGGCGCTGGGCGTGTGCGCAGTCATCGCTGGAGCAGTGGGTGTCCTGGAGACAGCGCCCGGTGCCCTGGCTGCCGAGGGCCTCGTCGGCAAGCGTTGGGACTTCAGCGGTCGCCACCGCGCTGTCTCGGGGCTGCTGTGCGCCACCACCGCGTTGCTCGGCCTCTCGGGTGAGCCGCACTCCCACTGCGCCCTTGGTGGTCATCACTGAGGGTCCAACGCAGCCACCGTTGTGTGGAGCGGCGCGTGGAGGAAGAGCAACGACGACGTCCCGTTCGCAGACGTGAAGGAGCAGGCCACGTGGCTGGCACTGCAGATCGCCTCTGCTCTCGCGGCTGTGGGCGCGGGGATCTTCTGCGTGCCCTACAACCACTGGCGCCACTACCTCGTCCCTCTGGCTCTCCTCGCCTTCGCTGCCCTCCAGGTCTCTGCCCTCGCCGCCAACGCCAAGTGGCCCACCACCGGTGAGGTCGCTCACAACTGCAACAGCGGGTCAGAGGCCTGCACCGTCCTGAGCGAGTCCTACTCTCGCCATCCCCGCGTCTCACAGAGAACTGGCAGTCGCCTTGCGGTTGCGTCCGAGGCGTTTGGAGCTGCGGCCGCTGTTGTCGGCGCTGTTGCGTTGCCTCTTGCATTGACCAACTCGCTGGTGGTTGACAAGGTACTGTCTCTGCTGTCCCCGTCGAAACTGAGGGCCGTCATTGCTTTCGCGCTGTGTGCAGTTACGCTTCTATTCTCGCTGATTGGTACGGTCCATGACCCATCACAAATGAGACATACTCACTCAATGCCTCACGTGTAGCTGCTGTGGCCTATCCAGCGGCGCTGAAGCATCACAGGCATATAAGACAGGTAAGTTTGTTCAATGGCCACACTATCTAACTCTGGAGTAGTACTCGTATGACAGCACGTGGTTTGCTCTGCAGCTGTCCGCCGTCGTGCTCGCATATGCTGCGTGCTTCCTGTTCATCCCCCAGAAGAGTTTCCGTTTGTTCTCCATCGCATCTCTCCTGTCAGCGTTCGTTGCTCTGCAGATCTCTGCTCTGGCTGTCCCACAGTGGCCCGACGTCCATGACAGGAGGTACTCTCACATTCTTGGCTGATTGTTCACATCGCTGTGATGCTATGTTGCAGGTCCCGAGGTCCACGTGTCACAAGCGAGACATTCGGAATCATCTCACTCATAACGGGCTCAGCTGCGTGGATTGCATCCCTCATAGAGGCAGCAGAGGTCTCCACACTGTTCAAGGTGAGCATTCGGACCAAAGCACTGCGCATCTCTGGAGTAGTGTTATCTATTCTGACCACCCTTTCCGCAATCATTGGTATGCCATACTCTGGTCGATTCTGTCTATCTCAACCTTCCTGCCAGCTGCAAGCGCGTGGAATGGTGAGCAAGGTTACGGTGATGGATGGGTGCAGGTGCAGATCTGTGCAACAGTTTCTGTGGGACTTTCTACTGTTCTGCGTATTCCAGTGATTAACTTCCGCCGCTATGTTGTTACTCTATGCCTGCTCTCGTTCTTTGCTCTACAAGTCAGTGCACTGGCAATTTCCACAAATATGTGGCCCTCTTCGTATGCTGTAAAGAAGGAATGCAAGGCAGGGTACAACCACATGGATTACAACAACGGCTACTACTACGACAGAGCCGACCAGCATCTGGGGTGCATCAAAGCGTATGTCATTGCTTTCTCTGCACACAACTTACTTCAGTTCAGGCGTTCACTCCAGGCAATGGAGGCTCTTGGCATTATCGCTGCAATTCTCGGGGGCGCTGGAACAATCTACACAGCCTTGCATAGGTTTGTGCACACTGCAGCACCACGGTACGCATCATTGATTATCTGTATTGGAGCTGGTCTCACGTCTCTGACTGGTATGTGACTACTATATCTTTCAGTCTATTGCTGACTCCTGATCAGTGAGTGCGATATGGGCTTGCATTACTCCTGTATATCATAGAGCCTATTTGAGGTTCTTCAGGGAGCAGCCTCAGCATTCGCTATTGTTTCTATTCTGTTTGCTCTGCTCAACCAGTACTCTGCCAGATGGAATCAACCAACTGTGCAGCAGGAAACGCATACTGATGAAAAATCTCCTTCAAAATTCCAGGCTGCGCCATGAAAACAAAACAGTCCCAATGGGTCTGTGCACCGCCTCGCGTTAGATTGTACAAAAGCACACCCACACAAAGATCAGAATTGAATGAAAAACAGTTTGGTTTGTGTGATTGATACTTGAAAGATCCAGAAGCTGCAATATTGATCTTGAGTCCCAGCTCTTGCCTTGATGGGGCCTTGGCACCTCTGTCTTGGATTTGCCAATAAATCCTGTCTCACGCTTGTCAGTTGGTCCTTGCCCAGTCATCTCCGTGTTTCTGTTGGCATCTTTCTGGTCCCACAGAGGCCGAGGACGTCGAGAGTATTGCTGACAATTGCGATGGCTTGGACTTGGCCCAAAGGCGACGTGGTGCTACGCCTCATGTAATGAGCTGTGCGTGGTGCTGTGGACGGGCCTCCCCTGCCATGCCACGTTCAGGTAAAACAGTGTGTTGACAGCTCGATGTCCGCCACCTAATTAACTTTCTGGAAGACTCAGTTTGTGACCCACGACCACCTCACTGGGCCTCCTGAGGCCCACCCGTGTGGTGGACACTGCAGGCTCAGTGCTGTGAGTTCTGTGCTGCCTTCTCGGCGTTTCTGCTGCATTTTCTGGGCCCAGGGGACGCAGACAGTCCCGGGCAGTGTCGTGAGCAGCAGCAGAGAGGAACTGAACTGCACATAGCTGTGCGTGGCTGGGTCCCCAGAGTCACTGCTGTGCTGGTGCCAGAGATGCCAGAGAGGCCACCGATATCGTGCCATCGGCGCTGGTGCTGCTGTTGTTCATTCCGAGTCCTTTTCCTCGGGATTTCTGTGCATTGCAGAACCACCTGTGGAAAACACGTATTGACCGCACCTCTGTCTTCACCACACCGAGGCCACAAATCGTACCAGTTGCCTAGTTATGCAGAAAGAGCAGGCCACGTGACTGGCACTGCAGATTGGCTCTGCTGTGGTGGCAGTGGGCACTGGGATCTTCTGCATGCCCTACAACCACTGGCACTACTACCTTGTCCCTCTCGCTCTCCTCACCTTCTCTGCCCTCCAGGCCTCTGCCCTCACTAAGTGGCCCACCACTGGTGAAGTCACCCACAACTGTAACAGCGAGTCAGAGGCCTTCTCCGTCCTGTGCGAGACCCGATCTTGCTCTCTCATGTGTCTTACTGAAAACTGGTAGTAGCAGTGCAGTTGCATCCGCGGCATTCGGAGCTGCAGCCGCTGTTGTCAGCACTGTTGCATTGCCTCTTATGCTGACCAACTCGCTGGTTGTGGACAAGGTGCTGAATCTTGGAAGAGCAGGGCCATCATTGTGTTTGTGCTGTGCGTGGTGACACTGCTCTTCTCAGTCATCAGTGCAGTCCATGAGACCCGCAAATCACCAATTGTATTGACTCACTGCCTTTGTGCAGCTGTGGCCCATCCAGCTGTGATGAAGCATCACAGCCACTTGAGACAGGTTTGCTCTTTCAATGACCTTGTTGAATACTGACTGGCACACCAGAGCAGTGTACGACAGCATGTGGTTTTCCTCTGCAGCTGTCTGTCATCACACTGGCTTCCTTTTCCTGCTTCCCGTTCGTTCTTCTGAGGGGCTTCCATTTGATCTGGCATTCAGCAGTTCTGCACACCATGCATAAGCCTCCGAAACTACCACCACTATGTTGTCACACTGTGCCTGCTGTTGTTCTTTGCTCTGCAAGTCAGTGCACTGGCAATTTCCACGGACATGAGGCCCTCTTCATGTGACGTCAAGGGGGCATGCAAGATGGGGTACAATGACAATGACTACAATGCCAACTGCAGAGCTGATGAGAATCTGGGGTGCATCAGAGGGTATGTGACTGATTTCTTACTGCACCTTGACTGACCAAGAATCTACCTTCGGTGTTCACTCCAGCCAATGGAGGCTCTTGGCATTATCGCTGCAATTCTGGGTGGCACTGGAACAATTACAAAACAGCCTTACATAGTTCGTGCACATTGTGACACTGCGGTACACAGCACTGGTTGTCTGTGTAGCAAGCATCTGGTCTCACATCTCTGACCGGTATGCAATCCTCCTATTCCTTCAGTTGATTACTGGAAATGACCAGTCAGTGCGATATGGGCTTGCATTACTTTACAGAGGCAGCCTGTTTGAGATTCTCCTGGGAGCGGCCTCGTCTTCTGCTCTTGTCTCCGTTCTGTTTGCCCTTCTCAACCAATACTCTGCTAGATGGTCGTGCACAATTAAGCACAAGAAAAACAAGATCGATCAAGATTCCAAATACCAGGCAACTCCTTGAGAAACTGACCCATGAGTCCCCGTGCACAGATCCCTCAAATGGAATTGCTCATAAAACAGGCGGTATGGATGATAATCAGAATTGATCTCCAATCCAGTTTGATTCGAGTTAGTCAAAGCATATCACAAAAAACGAATCGTCTCCAGAAGCTCAGTGGTGGCACACACCAGCTTGGGGTCCCTGAGGGACTGAAGGCAATGTACTTTGGTTCTCTCGAGATCTCTGGATGGCCATGTTGTTCCTTTACCGCTGAGATGCGCAGCCTGCTTTGCTGAGATCTAGACCTGGTCACCGTCAGTGCAGGGTGTGGAGTAATAGGCGACATTGGTGCTGCTGCACAGTAGACCTACGAGAGGAGACACAGGGAGGAGGCCATGCACAGGGATTTTTCTCACATACTGCTTTATGGTCACTCACAAAAGACCCAGACGGCACTCGTGGTGCTGGAGCCCGTTCACTGTGCCAGCATGGATCGAGCTTCTGTGCAGCACAGGTCGAGAGGATCGTGAAACTGCTCAAGGTCAAGCACCATATCAGTGCTGCTAGATACCCTAAGGGCATGGGCCGTGAAGAGAGTCAACTACGATGTGGAGCAGTTAACAAGCTGGACGTGAAGTGGAAGGGACTGATTCTGGTGATTTCCAAGGAGGACAACGACGGGCTGATCTACATCATGAGCGATCTTAGGAGTGAAGAGGATACCAGGGTTCATATCAATTGACTTTACATGTTTTTCCCTATTAGTTTGAGTGGAGTCTACGAGTTTCAATGAGTACTTCATCGAGGCAGTGCTGGACCACGAGGTTGTCAAGGGTCAGACGTGTAGTGCTGGCTGGCCTCAGAATGGCCAAACAGTACTATGTCAGTCCCCTTGTTTTACCCGTAGTGAGGCAAGAACTCCAAGGCCTTGTTGGAGTCTCTGCAGGCTCTTGAGACAGGGAGTAAAATACGCCACAGTGGTGCCATTCAATTTGTTTGGCATCCCCCATCAGTGCTGGAGCCCGTTCACTGCACCAGTGTGGCACCTGCACCACAGCCAGAAGCAGTTTCATCTGTGGGCAGCAGCAACAAAAGCAGTACAGCTAATCTCAGTTGCTGGCTGGCAACAGGGGTCTCCCAAGAGCCAACACGGAGCCCAGCCATTGGGCGCCACTGTGGGCCGTTCCTCAGTTCTTTTCAGCCAGAATTTCTGTGCATTTTGGAACCGTAGGCCTGAATGACATGTGTTGGCTGCGGACCATGTGTTGGCGCACTGCCTGGGCGCTGCACAGAAGCCGTAGACTGGCAGCGAACGCAGCGAACGGGTCCCAGTGCCGTCGGAGTGAAACCCTCGAGCGATGGCGCGCCGCGGAGATGCCAGCACCGCGCTCGAATGTGCGGGGCCTCAAGGGGGAGTGGCAGCCGGGCACGCTGGGCACTTTGGCTTTGCTGCAGCAGCTCTGCAGAGGCCTCGGGAGAGCGCAGAGAAGCCGGGGAGGCGCAGGTCACAAACAACCGAGTGGTCCATTCGGGGTGGGAGTGCAGTAAACAAGTCTGACAGACAGCGCGATACGAACAATTGAACGGGGCGGGGGGGGGAGTGCCACCCCCTGCAACGCAGTACAGCTCACCACATGAGGCGCAGCGCCACGTAGCCGATGGCGGCGGCGGCCAGGGCCAGGCCGGCCACCCCCACCATCGAGAACATCGGCGACGGCGGCACCGACGACGACGACGACGCCCGCGGCCTCTGCGCGTCGGGCCTGCCGCCCTGCGCCGCCTGCGCCTCCCACGACTTGACGGCCTGCTGGACCTGCCCCGCAGCCGCAGCCGCAGCCGCCGCCTTGCGCTCCCTCAGCTGCTCCGCCTCGGCAGCGGGGGCTGGGGCTGCGGCCGCTGCGGCTGCGGTGGGCTTGCAGCCCATGATCTGTATCTTCACCGGCTGCTTCTTCGCGGGGGTCTTGGCGGGCTCCGCGGCCGCCTTGACGGGCTCGGGCTGCTTCTCGGGCGCCTTGAGGGGCTCGGGGACCTTCTCGGGCGCCTTCTGGGGCTCGGGCTTCTTCTCCGGGGCCTTCTCGGCCTTCTGGGGCTCGGGCTTCTTCTCCGGGGCCTTCTCGGCCTTCTGGGGCTCGGGCTGCGGGGCCTTCTTGGGCTCCTCGGGGGCCTTGGTGGGGGTTGGCTGCTTCTGGGCCTTCTGGGGCTCGGGCTTCTTCTCGGGGGTCTTGTGGACCTCCTCGGGCGCCTTGCTGGGCTCGGGCTTCTTCTCGGGTGTCGCGTGCTGGGGCTCGGGCTTCTTCTGCGGCGTCTTCTGTGCCTCGGGGGCCTTGGCAGCCTCTGCCTGCTGCTTGGCCTCCTCGGGCACCCTGAGCGGCGACTTGGACGAGTTGCGCCGGCGCCTCTGCGACTTGCTCTGGGGCTCCGCCTTGGCCTCGGGCATCTTGAGGTGTTCTGCGGCGGCCTGAGCGTCCTTGGCGGGCTCTGGTACGGTCTCTGGCGCCTTGGCGGGCTCTGGCGCAACGGGCTTCTTCTCGGGGGTCTTGTGGGCCTCCTCGGGAGCCTTGCTGGGCTCGGCCTTCTTCTCGGGGGTCTTGTGGACCTCCTCGGGCGCCTTGCTGGGCTCGGGCTTCTTCTCGGGTGTCGCGTGCTGGGGCTCGGGCTTCTTCTGCGGCGTCTTCTGTGCCTCGGGGGCCTTGGCAGCCTCTGCCTGCTGCTTGGCCTCCTCGGGCACCCTGAGCGGCGACTTGGACGAGTTGCGCCGGCGCCTCTGCGACTTGCTCTGGGGCTCCGCCTTGGCCTCGGGCATCTTGAGGTGTTCTGCGGCGGCCTGAGCGTCCTTGGCGGGCTCTGGTACGGTCTCTGGCGCCTTGGCGGGCTCTGGCGCAACGGGCTTCTTCTCGGGGGTCTTGTGGGCCTCCTCGGGAGCCTTGCTGGGCTCGGCCTTCTTCTCGGGAGTCTTGTGGACCTCCTCGGGCGCCTTGCTGGGCTCGGGCTTCTTCTCGGGTGTCGCGTGCTGGGGCTCCTGCTTCTTCTGCGGCGTCTTCTGTGCCTCGGGGGCCTTGGCGGCCTCTGCCTGCGTGGCCTCCTCGGGCACCCTGAGTGGCGACTTGGACGAGTTGCGCCGGCGCCTCTGCGACTTGCTCTGAGGCTCTGCCTTGGCCTCGGGCATCTTGAGGTGCTCTGCGGCGGCCTGAGCGTCCTTGGCGGGCTCTGGCGCCGCTGGCTTCTGCTGGGGCTCGGGCTTCTTCTCCGCGGTCTTCTGGGGCTCTGGCTTCTTCTCCACGGTCTTCTGGGGCTCTGGCTGCTTCTCCGCTGCCTTCTGAGGCTCGGGCTTCTTCTCCGGAGCCTTCTGAGGCTCGGGCTTCTTCTCCGCAGCCTTCTGGGGCTCTGGCTTCTTCTCTGGAGACTTCTTGGGCTCTGGCTTCTTCTCGGGGGCCTTCTGAGGCTCGGGCTTCTTCTCGGGGGCCTTCTGGGGCTCGGGCTGCTTCTGGGGAGCCTTGGAGGGCTCTGGCTGCCTCTCGGGGGCCTTCTGGGGCTCCGCGGGCGCGCTCGGCTCAGCCGCACGGGCCTCTCCCTCGGAGGCAGACGCAGCCTCCTCCTCCAGCTCCGCAGCCTCGTGCTCCTCCACCTCGTCGCCCGAGCGCGCAGCCGCGGCAGCCGCCGCCGTGAGCCTCTTGGTGGGCGGCCTCCTCTTGTTGGGGTGCGCCTTCTTCGCATACCCCGGCCTCGGCCTCTCCTGCGCTGCCCCTGCTGCCCCTGCCGCTCCCTCCTGCCCCTGCTGCCCCTCGCCCTCCTGCTGCTGCTGCTGCGGCCGGGGCCTGGCCATGGCCGGGGGCGCCGCCCCGAAGGCGAGGCGTGCGAGGGGCAGCGCCTTGCGCAGCTCCGAGACGGTCATCTTCTTCTCGACGACCGCCTCGCCCTCGGCCCTCCCCTGCCCCGCCTCCACCGCCTCCATCGACTCGGGCTCGGGCTCCTCCTCCTCCTCCCGCTGCTGCTGCTCCAGCTGCTGCTGCTCCCTGCGCTGCTGCTGCAGCTGCTGGGGGCCAGCACGGAGCATTCCCCCCAGGATCCCGGCCCCCAGTGCACTCCGCAGCGCTGACACCGTGCCGCTCCCGGCGGGCCCCGGCGCGCTGGCAGGTGGCGCCTTGGTCTGGGGCGGGCGCCCGGCCGTCTGCTGCGCCAGGGCGTCGCGCAGGGCGGCGATCTTGCTGGTCATCGAGGCGGCGGGCGGGGCGGAGCCGTCGGGGTTCGAACCCGGGCCACCGGCTTGAGAGGTCGCGGCCACTGCGGGCGCCGCCGCGGGCTCCGGCGGCGCGGGATCTGCGGCCGCGGGCCCGGGCGAGGTCGAGGGCACCGGCGCAGGAGCGTCCTTGCCAGCCCACCTGCGGGGAGGCGGAGAGGGTGAACGTCGGTCGGTTAGGGTTTTCCGCAGGGGCAATTTCGGTTGGTCCGCGTGTGTGTCGAGTTTTCTTTCTTTCTTTCAGAGCCCCCCGTGTGCGCACTGGGCCTTGTGCTGCGCCCTGCCGAAGCCCTCGTCGTAGTTGCCCTTCTCCTTGAAGAGCTGCATGAGGTGGGGCTTGCAGAAGAACTTGCTGCAGAGAGGCAGAGCGGAGGTCTTCTCATCAGTGCTTATAGTGCTCTCTGTGTGTGCATGTGGGGGATCGATCGATGGTGCCCTTACCCGTCGTTGGCGGCGTAGTTGCCGGGGCTGAGCGTCTTGTGGCAGACCTGGCAGCGGAAGCACGTCTTGTGCATGACGCGGCCGTCGACCGAGACGCGCTCGTTCTGGTAGGCCGTCTTGCCGCAGACCTCGCACTTGGCGTTGGCCCCGAACATTCTTCGCCGCGTGCGCACAGTCAACAGCAGTAATAAAAGTGTACTGTACGATCCAACGGCCCCCGATACGCTCCATTGGTCCTCGCGGTATCTCCGGCGTCGACAGGACTTCCGGCCCACATCGGGGCTCGGCGGCCCTCTGTCCCCCGGGGGGCGATCTCTCAGAGGGGCCCCCCGCCCAACAACGGCGAGTAGTGCATGGGAGAGACTCGGGTGCCCTCGACGTCGACGGCGGATCTCAGGGCAGGGCAGGACGTGCGGTCTGCGTTGACCGGCCACGTGTGCAGACGATCGAGCGCTGCCCTCGGGTACGAAATCGATCAGCAGCGACAGAGCAGTGCGGCTGCTGTGCTCTACTGCTCTGTCGCTCTGCCCACTGTGGGCCTGGGCTGGCGGCACACGCGGGCTCAAACTGGTCCGGACTGCCAGCAGAGAGGCCATCCATGCGGGGGCACTGCTGCCGAGGGCAGCGCATGCGCCGCACGACACGACCGCTGCGGCCAGCAGCCCAGCACCGACCCCAGAGAGGCATGCAATGCCCAGTAGGGCTCTCAATCTGTCAGTACTTTCATTCAGATGGGGGGGACAGTTGCCCTCCTCTCTTGTCCTGCGTCTCAGTTGGCCCTCTGCTGCTCCTGTTGCTGTTGCTGTTGCTCTTGCTCTTGCTGCTGCTGCTGCTGCTGCTGGGGGGCTGGGGGCGCGGGGTCGGCGTCGGCCTCGGGGGCAGCAGGCAGCGCTCGGATGCGGCAGACGGGCTGCGACTCTGCGACGGCGGCCCCGGGCTCGCAGAGGACCTCGACGACGACGCCGGCCTCCGGGGCGACGACCCTGTGCTCCATCTTCATCGCCTCTACCAGCGCCACCGTCTGCCCCCGCTCCACGCGCTGCCCGGGCGCCACCAGCACCCGCGCCACCCGCCCGGGCGTCGGCGACCCCGCGCTCGCCACCCCTCCCGCGGCCCCCGCACCCGCCCCGCCCGCGCCCGCGCCCTCCGCGGCCTCGTCGTAGCGCGGCAGCACGTCTGCGCGCACGTGCCGCGCGCCCACGAACGCGTGGACGGCGCCCCTGCCGTCGCGGGCCACCAGCGACCCCGGGAAGACCTCGCCGCCGACGCGCAGGTCCAGCGACGACGAGGACGGGGGGCCGCAGAGCTCGACGAGGGCGGGGGGCCGCGAGGGCACGGAGAGGGCGCAGCGCAGCGGGGCGTCGCCGCCGCCGGACCACGCGGCGCGGGCGGAGCGGCGGGCGCCGGGGCCGTAGGACCAGCGCAGGGGCTCCTCGCGGGGGCCCGAGGGCCGCCAGCAGACAAGCGACCGCCAGGGGTCCGCAAGACCCGCGCCGGCCCTCTGGGCGGCCTCTGCGCCGCACAGCGCGGCGGCCATGCAGAGGTCGTCGTCCTCGCCGCGCGGGGGGTCCGCGAGCAGCGCCGAGGCCTCCGGGGAGTCGAGCCAGCGCGTGCAGGCGGGGGCGCGGCGGACGCGCTCCGAGCCGAGGGCGCGCGCGAGGAACGCCGCGTTGGTGGCGACGCCGGCGACGCGGACGCGTGCCAGCGCGTCGACGAGGCGCCCGAGGGCCGCGGCGCGCGTGGGGCCGCTGGCGACGAGCTTGGCGAGCAGGCCGTCGTAGTCGGCGCCGACGGCGTCGCCCTCCTCGGCGCCGGCGTCGACGCGGAGGCGCCCGGGCTGCTCGGTCGGCAGCCGCAGCGCCGCGAGCGTGCCGGCCGACGGCGCGAAGCCCCGCGCGGGGTCCTCGGCGTAGAGGCGCGCCTCGAAGGCGTGGCGGTCGGCGAGGGCGTCGACGCGGCCCTGGTCGAGCGGCAGCCGCGAGCCGCAGGCCACCGCGAGCTGCCAGGCGACGAGGTCGAGGCCCCCGGCGCCCCCGTGCGCGGCCTCGGTGACGCTGTGCTCGACCTGCAGCCGCGCGTTGACCTCGAGGAAGGCGAACGCGGCCCCCGGGGGCCCGTCGGGTCCGGCGGTGGGCACGAGGAACTCGACGGTCCCCGCGCCCGCGTACGACGTCGCCAGCGCCACGTCGCGGGCCGCCCGGTGCATCGCGCGGCGCACCGCGGGCGACAGCAACGGCGCAGGGCTCTCCTCGGCAAGCTTCTGGTGCCGCCGCTGCAGGCTGCAGTCGCGGTCGCCCACCGTCACCACGTTCCCGTGCCGATCGCCAAATATCTGCAAATTCGAATCCAGGCACACGTCAGAGTTCTGGGAACTTGGTGGGAACGCGGGGGGCCCCCAATGCTCCCGGTGTACAGTCAGCGCTGTCCTGTCTGTCAGCCCCTGCGCGCGGCAAATCGATTGTGGCGCATTGAACAATCCACGATCAATTCGCAGGGGGAAATCGGGATTCGGAAAGATAGCGGGATCTCCGGCGGGGAAATATCTCTGGGGGAGAATCTGGGGGATTGGACAGGGACAGCGCACCTGGACCTCGACGTGGCGTGCGTGCGGGTGGAACGCCTCTACCAGCAGCGCCGCGTCGCCAAAGGCGCCCAGGGCCTCTGCGGCGGCTGCCCTGAGGGCCTCGGGCAGCTCCCCAGGCCCGCTGGCGACGCGCATGCCGCGGCCCCCGCCGCCCAGCGCCGCCTTGACCAGCACAGGGAACTCCATGCCCCGCCGCGCCATCTCCCGCCCCACCTCCACCGCGTCCCCCGCCACCGCGAACCCCGGCGTCACCGGCGCCCCGGCCCTCGCAGCCGCCTCCCGCGCCGCCCTCTTGTCCCCCAGCGCGTCTGATGCGACGTTCTCTATCAGAAGATTCTCACGAGATATCCCCCCCGCCGAAGATATCATGGGCGAGATATTTTCTGAGAGTACCGAGGGCCTCGGGGGAGGGGCCGACAAAGACGACGCCCTCTGCGGCGCAGGCGCGGGCGAGGTGGGCGCTCTCGCTGAGGAAGCCGCAGCCGGGGTGCAGGAGCTGGGCGCCCGAGCGGGCCGCGGCCTGGGCGAGGCAGCGGGCGTCGAGGTAGGCGCGGGGCGAGGGCCCCAGGCGCACGAGGCTGTCGCATCGCCGCGCGTGCAGAGACCCCGCGTCCCCGTCGGTCGCCACGCCCACGCTCCGCAGGCCCGCCGCGCGCGCGGTGCGCATGACGCGGCAGGCGATCTCGCCCCGGTTGGCCACGAGGACCGCGTCGGCGCGCGCGACGCTCATCTCTGCTCTCTCTGCTCTCTGCTGCGTTGTACGTGGCAGATATTTTGCACGCGTTAATCTGGTTTTGCCCTGAAATCTATGGGAAGATTGTCTGTCCTCCCCTCATGGCAGATTCGGGAAAAGACGTAATTCCAATAATATTATGTGCCTATTTCATATGGGCATGCTCAGTTTGCAGCTGGTACTGGGGTTTCAGATATGAATACAGATGGAGTTTTAAAGAAGTTGCATGTCTACTACAACAGGTAGGCAGATTGTTTCTAACTTTTTTCTTTGCAACTTAAGTTTTTCGCAGATTTTGACAACTTTATGTAGGCACAAGACAGAACTCAGCAAAATGTTGCAGATATGAGTTATTTTAGTAGGTGTATATCACAGTGAAGAATCTCTGATGTTAGTACTGCTTTGAGTGCACTTTTTTAATTATCTTTGTGTCACTGCATTCCTTGTATCTCTTCTTCATTTGGCTCTCCTTTCCCTGAAAATCAGATGTTCGACCACTGGTCTTTGACATCAGGGTCAGAGTTCAGCTTAGATCCTGATGTCGAAGTTCTTCTGGAAAAACTGTAAAGACATCCTGCAATGAACCAAACTGCTGCGCACAGGGCAGGTTGTCAGAACACAAAGAAGAACCACATTGCTTAATGGAAGGGATTTCACAAGCTCATCTTGCAGTCTGAAAGGCAGTTTGTGAAGTTCCTTCTTGATCAGAAGCATGTTCCTGAAATAACGGAAAAATTTACAGTAGTATCTAACAGAAAGACATCTCAGTATAACAGATGGATACCTGAGAAGAAGTAGCCATAAGATGATTAGTGAATGAACCCCTTCTCTGTGTGATACTTCTTATCAATGAAGACTATCATATCTGTGATAAGGCTGAGATTATCAATAATAACAAGGTAGAGATCACACTTAAGCACACAAGAATGTAAAGATAACCAATGACTTCTTAAGAGAAAACCCAAGGCAGAGTGTCTGGCAGCAGACATTCTGGCAAAAGACACAAATATCAGACATGAGTAGCGTGAAGGGCAAACACAGAGAAGATACTACATACATGCTGGTTATCATTCAGAAGAAAGAGACAGAAGTAATCTGCCACGAAGCAGACAGCACATGTTTGGCACAGGAGAGAGGTCAGGCAGGGTAGACAGCACAAACTCTTAACTCTTTCGTTTGTAAAAGGTGTAAGAATGTAGTATGCTAAGAGTATGCCAGTACAATAATTTCAAACTGTGTTTTCTGTGTGCCACAGTATCAACAGATACTGAAGATCAGAAAAAATGATCACAGAGATCAAACTTTACAGCATGCCTACTCATTGCAGTTGTGAAAAGAATCAGCAAGATATGAAAGAGGAAGCAGGGCTCAGACTGCTATCAATGATCTGTGAGCAAAAAGTAGCAGCAGGAATCATATTGAATAATAAACATAAAATGGAACAATAATAAGCACACTTAAATATCATACAGGTTTATTATTAACTTTGGATCCTGCTTTCAGAGTTTGAAACAAAGTGATATACCAATAACAGACTTTACTCTTCATGATACAGTTTATTATTTTTGAAGTTTAATTCATATAGAATTAGTATCTTAAGCCAATTGTTTTCTATTAACAACTGAAAGCCTGAATAAAATATTTATGCAGAATGATAGTTAAATTCTGTAGAATTGTGATTTAAGAAAGTAAAACAGTAATTATAATGATTAGATTTTATTTTCATAGCTTGTGACAATGATCTAATAGTGCATACCCTAAATAACAGAGACCTCACTACGGTAGTGAACAAAGACGCAGTCCAAAGATTCATTCGACTGTGTGAACTTGCACAAGCCAATGGAGGCAACATACTCCTCCAGCATATCCACAGTCACCAATTGGAAGGACGAGGGGAGGAAAGTGATGCCACGAAAGCCTGCATTGCACAGGACAATCAAAGATGAGGAACGGAATTACAGAGGGTCATTCACCTAAACGTGATGGTGGACCAGTTAGCACAACAGGCGCTACCACTAAACAGATGCCACGAACCGGACCACCCTCTATGAGGAATAGAGCTTGCCTCAATCCAAGAACTTACCACGGTAGCACTGCTGAAACCCACGCACAACTTTCACACAGTGTTCTGCATTGCCCAGTGACACCACCTCCACCACTGTGAAGCATCAGAGATAACCGCAGGAATTGCAAAAATCCCCCTGGTCCTCCTACATGAAAAAACCAGAAAACAAGCCCAGCACATGGAAGGCCTCTGCTGGCATCAAGCCATCATGGGCACCTATCGCACACATAATAACGTGCAAGCAGTGACCCCCACATGGGTGTGGAACGACCTGGCCCCCCATACACATCTACACTGGAGTGACCCCAGATGTCCTTTCTGTACTGTCAAAGCTGACTCCTTAACCCACCGCCTCTGGACCTGCCCCCAGCAGAATCAATGGTGCACCAAACTCACCAGCATCATAGGAATACCCCAAACAGAGCTGAAGCAATGGGCAGAAGCCCAATCTGCCAAAAACAAAGACGCAACCCCCATACACTACACACTAGCATATGGCACCTGGGCAAAGACCCAACAGTCAAAACAACAGCTAGAAATACAGGAAGAATGGGTCGCCACCATGCGAGACTGGCTGGAAGACATGAGCCACAAAGACAACCAAAAGGCACATGAAGCACAAAAAAGACAGACCCCAGGTGATACCATCAAAACCCCCTTTAACTGCCCAGACACCACCCACCCCATAAAACGCCCCAGACTGCCCACAAGACAACGTAGGACTTATACAATCGTAGAGCCAACATTGGATGAAATGAGGCACAAGGGCATAATGCAGGCACCCATCGCACACAGCCCCCGTTCTACACCATCAGACCACTATAACCAAACCACCAGTAACACTCCATACAGCACCACCACCTCTAACCACACACAAAAGGAACACACCAGACATGCCCACTATCCCAGCACCAGACACTGCTGTCATCAAAAAAGCCCTCAAATGCTGACGCACCCCAAATGTTGATTGTAACCACACCATAATCAGCATGTTCAACAAGTACATGGACAAAGCAAGGAACAAACAACAGGACACGGTTCTGGAACCAGTACTCTCAGAACCGCCCCTGGACACACCCCCCAGGCCACACAACATGCACCACCCCCCCAAACACACCACCCACCATAACACCCCCCTCCCCCCCCCCCCCCCCCCCCAATGCCCCTGGCCCAAAAGGGCTCATTCCTCACTGGTAGCGGAATGGGAAACGACGATTTTCGAATTTCGAATAGATTTTATTAAATTAAATCAAAATAAAATTTGAATAAATACTATAATGATATTAAGTAATTGAAACTTATTAAATTGAGTTCTTAGTCAGATAAGTGAATCATCTGAAAGACATTAAAGCTAACTGCTAATGAGATTTTCTTTGAAAGAGAAAGAGATATAGAAGCTTCACTTAATATTAACAGACGATTATGTTCTTTTCAGAACAACAATATCATTTAAAGGAGAGTGAAATCTGATTATTCAAAGAAAGTAAAACAGCTACATTAAGTGTAAGAAGGACTGAGAATACAAGTGGATCAAGGACTGAAATGAACATGTTAGAAGGACACTACCTTCTAGCCAACTTTAAGATACAGGCAATCTGATTGTACAAAAGAGCATAAAGTTGATACCATTGAGTACAGCATTTTAAAGAAACTTACCTAAAATGCAGATGAGACTAAGAAGAACGTAATTCTCAGTTCTGACTTCATAACTTTGAGAACACTTTTCAGTTTCATCATTCAATGCCAGTCTGTCCCTGCTGACAGACTTTAACAAGGTCTGATTGAGAATCTTCTGCATAAGGTGAAAGGAGTTCTTCAGATGATTGTTTTTTGGGGGGGCTCTGAGCCCAGATAGCAATGCCGTGCGTATCTCCGCGGGTTCCCCAAAGAGGGCAAAGGCCGAAATCGGTTGAGACCCGCTTATTCACTTTTCGCAGAGCGGCCCAGCAGGCACAGCACAGCACACAGAGCAGCGGAGAGCGCGGCAGGGCAGGGGAGGATGGACTTTGCGTCAGCGTACTGCCTGGCGGCGGCCTCGGAGGAGGAGGACGCCGACACGGGCCGCTGCTGCTACTCGGGCTGCGAGGACAACGCCCCCGCATCCCTCCCCGACGACGACGACGCCGCCTCCCGCCGCACCGTCCGCGTCCGCAAGGCCGACACGTGCGCCCCCTCCGCCAGCCCCCCAGCGCAGCCGCGGAGATTCTCCCCCTGAAATATCTCCTGCGTATCTACGGAAAATATCTGCGCGATACGCCCCCCCCCCCCTCGACGGNCCACGAGAACATCGTGAGCGTCGACGCGGCCGAGCTGCCGCAGTGCGAGTCGGTCGACTACGTGGACCCCGCGGCCTCGCCGCCCCCCGGGGCCCCTCCGGCCCCCCCGGCCCCTGGCGCGGCCCCCTTGGCCCCCGGCGCCCCTCCGGCCGTCTCCCCGCGGCCCCTGACGCCGCCGCCTGCCGGGGAGCGGACGGTGGTCTTCTGCGTGGACGTGAGCGGGTCGATGAGCGTCACGACCGAAGTCGCCGGCCACACGGCCCGCGCGCTGCTGCTGCCCGCGGCCCCGGGCCCCGGCGCGGCCCCGGGCGACGCCGGCGGGGGCCCGCCCGTGTTCGTCTCGCGGCTGCAGTGCGTGCGGGCGGCCGTGGAGGCGCAGCTGCAGCAGCTGAGCGCGTCGTCGCCCGACGCCCGCGTGGGCCTCGTCGCCTTCGCCAGCGACGTCGTCGTGCTGGGCGACGGCGCCCCGGGCGGCGCGCTGGTCATCGCGGGCGACGCGCTGCGCTCGTGGGAGGCCGTCGTCTCTGCGGCCGCGTCGTACGCGGGGCTCGCGGCGCCCGTGCGGGCGGCCCGCGAGCAGCTGGGGCGGGCGCTGGCGGGCCTCGAGGAGGGCGGGCAGACGGCGCTGGGCCCCGCGCTGCTCGCGGGCATCGCGCTGGCCGGCCGCGCGCGCGGCAGCCGCGTGCTGATCTGCACCGACGGGCTGGCCAACGTCGGGCTCGGGTCGCTCGAGGCGGCGACCGACGCGGAGCGCGCAGAGGCCGCGCAGTTCTTCTCGCGGGCCGCGGGCCTCGCGGTGCGCAGCGGCGTGAGCGTCAGCGTCGTCAGCATCCGCGGCAGCGACTGCAGGCTCGAGGACCTCGGCGCCGTGGCCTCGCAGACGCGCGGCCACGTGACCATCGTCGACCCGCTGCGCCTCAGCGACGAGTTCTCGTCGATCCTCAGCGAGGGCGTCGTCGCCACGCACGTCGAGGCGCGCATGGTCCTCCACAGGGCCCTGCGCTTCCGCCTCGAGCCCCCCGAGGCCCTCGAGTCTGCCGGCGGCGTCGAGCGCTGCGTCCGCGACGTCGGCAACGCCACGACGGCCAGCGAGGTCACCTTCCAGTTCGGCGTCCGCCGCGACGTCGTCGCCGCGGCCCCCGCGCTCGCGGAGGTGCCCTTCCAGGTGCAGGTCCGCTACAGGCGCGTCGGCGACGGCGCCGCGTGCCTCCGCGTGACGACGCGCATGCAGCCGCTGACGACGCGGCGCGAGGAGGCCGAGCGCAGGGCCGACGTCGCCGTCCTGGGCACGCGGGCGGCGCAGCGGGCCGCGCAGCTGGCGGCCGACGGCGACTACTCGCAGGCGCGCGCAGAGGCGTTTGCGCACAAGCAGCTCATGAAGCAGGTCGTCCACGGCGAGCAGAGCCTGCTGGCCTACGCCGCCTGGAAGAGCGAGGCCTCGCAGCTCGACAAGGCCCTCCGCCACGCCAAACGCCGCGAGCGCCGCGCGGGCCTCGCGCTCAGCGACGAGGAGGAGGACGACGAGGACGACGCCCCGGAGCCCGGCAGCCGCGGCGCCTCGCCGGCCCCTCCAGCCGCCGAGGGCCCCGAGCTGCTCCAGCAGCAGCAGCAGGTGCACTCGGACGGCTCGTCGCCCAGGGGGTCGGACCCCCCGCGCAGGATGAGGAAACACAAGGCCGAGGCCAGGCACGCCTCTTCCTCTCTCCTTCCTCTCTCTTCCTCTCTTCCTCTCCCTCTCTTTCTCTCTCTATCTCTCTCTCCCGAGAGGACTTGGGCAGCAGCTCACGCGGTGGCTGCGCAGGTGCCGGCAGAGGGACGACGAGACGGCGCAGGTCATCTTCTCGATGAAGGGCTGGTCGTCGGCCGCCAGGACCCTGCAGTCGCCCAGGCTCGACGACGACGCCGCTGCGCCCGCTGCCGGCGCGGTGGTCGTCGTGCCCCCGGCCGTGCGCGCGCCAACGCCGAGGCAATAGCAGGCGCTGGGCCCCCCGAGACGCCCCCCCCGCCCAGCCCTCGGCCCGGGGCTTCTGAGGGACTTTGTTTTTACAGCTTCGTGGAGGACGCAGGGCTGCCGTCGCCGGCGCTGCCGTGTGGGCGCAGCACACTGAGACACAACAAAGGGGAGGCCCTGCCCTCTGTCTTTTGTACCAGCCCGCGCGGTCCTCTTGTGGCGTTGCGCTCCCCTGCCCTCCGGCGTCTGGGAGCGCTGTCTGTCGTCTTGGGGTTGTGGTGTCCTTGCGTGGGGCCACAGGAGTAGGCGCTGGCTTTTGGGTCTGCTGCATCAGCACGCAGCCATGGCTGCTCTTCACGATCGCACACTCCACTGCGCTTGATGGCGAGTGTCTGGCCACGCTGTCCTTCTCCTGCTGTGGCCCGCGTGCTCTAGTGACAGCCACTGCTGGCCTGCTGTTCGATGCTTCCCCAAAGCAGAGCAACTAAGCAACGGTTCCTTCTTCCAAATGCTGTCAGCAATCACGTGAAGGTGTAGGACCCCCGTACTAAAACTACCTGCTCTAAGGACAGAATAAACCGCCATTCAGTTTACAATAGCAATACAGCGCATTACTTAACCCAGAAAATGAAGCAAACAAGTGTAATTTAGAGACGATCAAGGTTAGTCTTTTTCATACTTGGTTGTATTCCTATGCTGCACTGCGAAAAACAGCTTCTGTCCAATCTCACAGGGCGTTTTGGCATTCCTAAGGAAAGTGAGAATCGATCACACGATGGCGATTGTACACTGACTGTATCTGGTCGCTCTGGTACACTGGTCTTCTGGGCCACTTGGTCTGCTGGGCACTGGACGTTCACAGACCAGATGCTCTTCTGAGTGTCTGGAGCCCGGAAGTCCCTCTCGAGATTAGCCACCACAAACTCGTAGATGACCTCTGGGTTGGCGATGCCCTTGAACATCACAGAGCCCACCCTGCGGACTGTCCCGAACTGTGCCACCTTGCTGTTGTTTAATTCGACATCCTCCTGCGCAGCTGAACTCAGCAGAATTTGTCCTCCCTGAGAGCCTGCCTGTGAGAGGCGCTGCTGAGAGGAGGGAATGCGTTACGTGAGCAGCTGCGGATAGTCGAGCAGCCTTGTTGACGTCTGGCCCGATGTAGTCGAGGTACCTTCTGCACGAAAAGCTCGCCTCTGAGGAGTCGTCGACCTCAGGCTCTCCGACGTGTATTCCCATCCGCACCCGCAGGCCGCGGAACACAATGGAGTCGTCGGCTGTGAGGGCTCCTTGTGAGTACGGCACATGAGTGGAATGCGTGCCTCTGGCGACAACGGCACAGGCCTCGTGGGCCAGAAGCTCCGGGTCCCAGCTCGCGGATGCCAATCGTGTCTGAGCCTCTGCCGCGAAGCACACGGCGTCCACAGTGCTCTGGAATGCGATCATGAACACGTCGCCTAAGGCACAAGGTCAGCGGGCGCACAGCGGAGACTAGTTCATGGACAGCGAACCTTCTGTCTTGACCTCGGCGCCATTCCACTTCTGCAGCGTGGACCTCATGATTCTGTGGTGCAGGTACAGCGCTCTCTTCATCACAACAGGGCACTCCTCCCATAACTCCGTCGACTGCTGGATGTCTGGCTCGGCCAGTCGATCAGTTAGCGTGGGTTGCAGTTGCGGTCTGCTAATCGCACCGGTGAACATAAGTGCAAGTCGCCCTCGTGGATACACCACTCTGCTCACTCTGCAGTCGTTGTCTCCTTTCTGTGCAGAGGCCATCGCGTGAGTGGCATCTCTCGCAGACGCAGGAAGCTCACCAGCTGGTCGGCCATCGCCTCTGTGCAGCCCTCCAGCAGGTCGACAACACGGACAAAGGCCGGGCGAGCACTGAGGGCGCATTGCACGTCAGACGTCGTTTGCTGCATAGGCGGGGGGGGGGGGAAACGACCTCGGCTCTTGGCTCCAGCAGAGCTCCATCGCGCTGGTCAGGGGCTTCACCTGCTGGAACAGCGGGTCGGAGCAGTCTGGTCGCAGGCTCTCCACGACGACCCTCCGCACCACGGCGAGGGGGTTCAGCTCCCCGTACGGCACCTTGCGCGTGAGCGTCTCCCACACGACGATGCCGAACGAGTATACGTCGCTCTTGGTCGAGAACGGCCCTCCCCCCAGCACCTCTGGCGCCGTCCAGTACGTGCTCCCCGCGTTGACGTTGGCGCCAACGCCCAGGGGCGTCGTGGCCTTGTGCGTGAACACGGCCAGGCCAAAGTCTGAAACCTTGGCCTGCATGTTGGCCCCCAGCTGCATTGGCGTGGGGGTGTCAGGAGCAGCCCAGATCAGCGTGAGAGGCGTGGACCATGATGTTGGAGCTCTTGAGGTCGCAGTGCAGGATGCAGGGCCTGTACGAGTGCAGGTAGGCCATCCCCGAGCACACGTCCTTGAGTATCTGCAGCCGCGTCCGCAGGTTCAGTGGCTGTGTCTCGTCTGCCAGCACGTCCATCAGCGACCCCGCAGGCATGTACTCTGCCAGCGTGGAGGGCCGCAGGGTGAGAACTGTACCGCACGGGCTCTTTCAAGGGCGCTGGGGTACCCACCCGTGACAATGATCAGCCTGCTGTTGTCGTACGAGTAGCACATGAAGAGCAGCACGTTGGGGTGTCTCACCGACCTGTGCGGCCAGCACACGCGCGGGGCTGTTGGCTGCGCAGAGGAGCGGCTGCCCCCAAATGTCCCTCAAGCGCACATCAAGGCTCCGACCTGGTGGGCGAGCTCGCCGATTGTGCGCCGCGCGACGCTGCTGTCCGGGATGGCCTTCGCAGAGACCTGCGTCCCCCGCCATGTTGCCCTGCGTGCTGTGCGTCAGGGCGGCTGGAGAGCTGTCGGGCGAGCAGTGTCCCACTTGTAGACTGCGCCGAAGTACCCGTGTCCGACCTCTGTGCCCAGCACGATCTCCTCCGATGGCACCAGGGCCTGGTGCGTCTCCCAGTAGAGCTGGACGCCCGGGAAATCGGTCAGATGATCGAAATCAAATGATTTGTGCGTCCACAACCTTTTTCGCGATTCTCTTCGTCCTGCGCTGTATGACCGCGGCGGCGGCGACTCCGGCAGCCAGCGCGAGGCCCACTCCCACGGACCCCGCGATGAGGCCCATCAGCAGGGGCGTCAGGCCTCTCCGAGCGCCGCCCCCAGGCCTCTTCTCCGGTAAGAGCGTGTAGCGCGGGTCTACAACGAGGCCGCCGGCGACGGACCAGTTGCCCACGACCGTCAGCGTCCGCGCGTCGGGCAGCCACGTCGACAGCGTGATCGTCGTGAAGCGGTCGCCGTTGGCGTCGAACGAAACGGACCCCGTGGCGCCCGTGAAGCGCAGGCCCACCAGCGCCGCATACAGCGCCTCGTGGTCTCTGGGTTGCCGCTTCTCCTCGATGACCTGCGGGAGCTCACGGGGGCCGCTGTGAGCTGAGGGCCGAGACAGGGAGGGGAGAGGGTGCAAGGGGGCTGCGGAGAGGCCTGTGTGCCTTGCGGAGGGCGTAGACGTAGGCCAGGGCGGCGTCGTAGGCGAAATAAGTCCAGAGGGAGAAAGAGCTCCGGTTTGTGAACTTCCGCAGGTCCTCCTCGAACTGCGTGTGCACGGGGCCGCTTCCCAGACTTGTGGAGAACACCACGATGGTCGTGTTGTCACCGATGACTTCCGCGAGGCCTGCGTGGCGCTGTTAGACGGGCGGGGCTGTCGTGGTGTCTATTGTGTGTGGCTCGCACTGGGCGACTGCGTGGCGATCAGGTCGAGCGAGTCCACGGCGGCGCCAAGTATCCACACGCGGGGCTTTGTCAGCAGGTTCATCGCGTGGGCCTGCTCGAGCACCGGCACGCACGTCGGGGATGTGCAGAACAGAACAAACGCCTGCGCCTGCGCGGCCACCATATCGAACAGCTGGGGCGCGGAGATCAATTGCAGGCATGCGAGGGCTCCACGGGAAGAGTGTGCGGACCTGTTGGGAGACCTGGTCTGGCTCTGACAGCGTGGGACTGAAGAACACTGTCGTAACCACTTCGATAGGGGGGCTGGCCCGCTCGGCGTACGCGGTCAGCTGGTCGGCGGCCCCCTCGCCGTAGCCGTCCTTGGTGCCCATCACAGCGATCCTCTTCACGTTGTAGCGCGACAGCATCACCACCATCGCGTAGGTCTGAGAGCATAGCTGATCAGTCGGTGCAGCAGACGATGCAGGAATGGGCATCGGGAGGTGAGCTCAGAGGGAGGAGTGAGCAGCGAGCGGAACAGCCATCGGCCGGAGACCGGAGACGCACGGTTATGGTGTCGGTGGCAGGCGTCCTGAGGAAATGCGGGAAGCGTGTCTTGTCGCTTAGCAAGGGGCTCGTGGCCGCGTGCGAGACCTGCGGGATCCGCGATGCCGCGAGGCCCGCGTCCTGCAGCGCCATCGACATCCTGCTCGTGAAGCTCCCGATCACCCCCACCACCGGGTACCCCTCCATCAGCTCCGCCGCTGGCCTCGCTCTGTCTTCCTGCGGTGCCCGTGTGACGACCCACGAGCGCTCCCCGATGAGTTCAATTGCGACCCTCGGGGCCCTCGCGGAGTGTCTGCGCAACTGAGTTCTCGTCGTCGAAGAAAACAATTGACACGTTGTGCCCTGCGCCCAGGTCAGCGCCCTGCAGCGCCATGCACATCGCCATCACCTCCTGAGGGGGCAGTGAGGCCAAGCAGCGCGCTGTCTGGGGCAGAGGGCAGCAGGGAGCGGCAGGGGCGTGCGTTGACGTTGTCCTGACTGACAATCGAGTCCACGACGCCGATCGCAATAGTCCCGACGGGGGCGCGCGCTGTCGTGTTGGCCACCGCCAGCCTGCACGCGCCCCAGTCGAACGCCGGCAGCGCTCCCGCCAGCAGCGCCGTCTGCCCCGCGCAGCGATGGCCCCTCGAGAAGTGAGCACTTTTATGCGCCGATGGAGCGCAGAGGGCCAAAGGGCGGCGGGCGCACCGCACAGAAAAGCAGAAGCAGCGGTGCGAGGACCATCGGCGGGCGGGGGCGGAGGTTCCAGGAGGCGCAGTGATCCGTTGCCCTATTTGTGGCGTGCGTGTTCTATTTCGCGGATCTGTCGCACTGCTTTTCCCCGCATTTCGGTGGACAGGCGTTGATCGCGCTGGCGGTGAGTGCAGTAAGCGGAACCCTCCCCCATCCCGCGCTGTGGATCGGGCGTGGTATCCTGTGCGCCGCTCTGATGCGGATAATGTGGGGTGAGAGCCGTGCGTTTATCCTGAAGCAAAAGGAACATAGGAATTGTCTCCGAGCCGTTTTGCCTTCTCCAAATGGGGGTCTCAAGCGGTGAGGAATCAAGGGAGCCGTCTCAAGCGAGATCAGCTTGGCGGAGCCATGGACTGTGTTTTTCATTTGCTGGTTAGCTAGACCCTTTTTGTTTGTGCTGCGCTGGTACCCATTTGAAATAAAGCCACTTTGATTCTCTTCTTGTTCACTCCGTCTATCTGGAATTGAAGCTTCACATGGCGTAACTTACTGGCGCGAGACCAACGGAGACTATTCTGTTGTCCTCACAGTTGGTTGTTGCATTCCTGCGCTGGCTGTGTCAGCTTGCGCATCAAAGCAAAGGCGTGTACAATGACTGTGTCCGGCAGCTCCGACACGCTGGTTGCCTGCAGCGTCTGCTCCGCGGAGCACGGCAGGTTCATCGACAGCACGGCGCTCCGCGGGGGCTCGGGGGGCTCGAAGTCCCTCTCGAGGTTGGCGACGACAAACTCGTAGACCACCTCGGGCTTGGCGATGCCCTTGAACACCTTGGTGCCCACCAGCCGCAGCTCCCCGTACTGGGCCACCTTGGTCTGGTTCAACTCGATCTCGGTCTGCGCGGACGAGCTCATCAGGATCTGTCCTCCCTGCGAGTGCGAGGGCCCCACGCATGTCAGCGGTGCTGGGCGAGCGGGGCACTGCGAGGAGAGGTGGGCGGCACCTTGGCTGATGCCGCGACGCGGGCGGCCTTGTTGACGTCGGGCCCGATGTAGTCGAGGTGCCTCTTGCTGGGGAAGTTCCCCGCCTCTGACGAGTCCTCGAGGTCCGGGGCGCCGACGTGTATTCCCATCCGCACCCGTAGGCCCCGGAACATTATCGAGTCGTCCGCTGTTGTGTTCGAGGGAGCAGCAGCGCTCGTGAGCTCCGATGGCGGCGCTTGAGGGGAATGGTGGTGCCTCTCTTGATGACGGCGCAGGCCTCGTGCGTCAGGAGCTCTGGGTCCCAATTCGCGCGCGCCAAGTGTGTCTGAGCCTCTGCGGCAAAGCACACGGCGTCTGTCGCGCAGTGGAACGCGATCATGAACACGTCGCCTGCGGGGGCGCCCCCGCCCAAGTCAAGACCGATCTGTGCTGGTGGGGAACTCGTACCTTCTGTCTTGACTTCTGAGCCGTTCCACCTGCGTATGGCAGCCCGCATGATGCTGTGGTGCAGGTACAGCGCCTTCTTCATGACCAGCGGGCTCGACTCCCAGAGCTCAGTCGACTGCTGGATGTCTGTCCGAGTGGCCAGAGAGTCGTTGAGATGAGAAAGAAAGACGGGCGAACCTGTGAACATGAGTGCGATTCGCCCTCGAGGGTAGGCCGCCGCCTTGGAGGCTTTGCTCTCTCCGCTGTCTCTCCTCTGCGCCGGGGCCGTTTTAGAACCTCTCGCGCGCACACTGGGGCATACCAGTTGGTCCTCCATCGCCTCTCCGCTCTTCTCCAGATTTCTTCGTAGTTGAACGAAGTCTGGTCGCGAACTGAAGGCAATTGAGTGTCAGAACGGCCCTGCGAGGCGGCGGAGATGAATGTGACCTCGGCTCCTGGCTCCAGCAGAGCTCCATCACGCCGGCCAGAGGCTTCACGTTCTCGAAGCGCGAGTCGGAGCAGTCGGGCCTGAGCCCCTCGTCCGCGACCCTCCGCACAACAGCCGCGGGGTCCAGGCCCTTGTACGGCGTCCTGCACGTGATGGCCTCCCAGACCACGATGCCGAACGCGTACACGTCGCTCATGGTCGTGAACTGCCCCCCTCGCAGGACCTCTGGCGCCGTCCACAGAAGGCCCCCAGCGTCGGCGTTGGCCCCCACCCCGGGCTGCTTGTCGCCCCTCCGCGTGAACACGGCCAGGCCAAAGTCGCACACCTTGGCCTGCATGTTGGCCCCCAGCTGCTCCGTTCGTTGGTGCGTGAGTGCCGGTGGCAGGCGCGGTGGGAGAGGGGAGCACCATGATGTTGGAGCTCTTGAGGTCGCAGTGCAGGATGCAGGGCCTGTACGAGTGCAGGTACGCCATCCCCGAGCACACGTCCTTGAGTATCTGCAGCCGCGTCCGCAGGCCCAGCGGGTTCTCCTCGTCGGCCAAGACAGCCGTCAGCGACCCCGCGGGCATGTACTCTGCCCGTCACGTACGTGAGTCCCCAGGGGGTGAGAACGCGCTCTCCCGCGTGGCCCGTGGCGCGCATACCTGTTACGACGATGAACTTGTCCCTGCAGCGCGAGTAGCACATGAAGAGCAGCACGTTGGGGTGACGCAGGGACCTGTGCGGGCGTCAGGAGCCTTCGAGAGATGAGCAGCGGGCGGCGCACATGAGCAGGCCGACCTCGTGCGCGAGCTCCTCGTGCGTCACCGGGGACTCCCTGCCCCGCGGTATGACCTTGGCCGAGACCTGCGTCCCTCGCCACGTCGCCCTGCGGGCAAGCGCCGCCGCCACGTCAGTCACGGCGATCCGGAGGGTGTCAGCGGACTGACGCACTTGTACACCGCGCCCCTGAGCCCGCGGCCGACCTCGGGGCCCAGCACGATCTCCCTGGCAGGCACCAGCGACTTGCGCGTCTCCACGTCGGCCTGGGGGAGCCACGTCAGCACCGGGGGAGCGCGCGGAGCGGAGGACGGGGCGGACCTTGTGCAGGAGGCGGCGAGTGCGGTGCTGCACGGCCACGAAGGCCGCGACGCCCACGGCCAGCGCCAGCGCCACGCCCGCGGACCCCGCGACGAGGGCGGCGACCAGCGGCCCGACGCTGCTGCCGCCCCCGCCGCCGGGGCTCCGCTCTCGGAAGGGCGCGTGGCGCGGGTCGACGACGAGGCCGCCGGCGACGGACCAGTTGCCCACGACCGTCAGCGTCCGCGCGTCGGGCAGCCACGTCGACAGAGTGATCGTCGCGAAGCGGTCGCCGTTGGCGTCGAACGAGACGGGCCCCGTGGCGCCCGTGAAGCGCAGGCCCACCAGCGCCGCGAACATCGCCTCGTGATCGCTGGGCTGCCGCCCGTCCGCGACCATCTGCGGGGCACACAGCGGGGAGACCGCCAGCGAGTGAGCGCGGAGATGCGCGGGGCTGCCGTGCCTGGCGGAGGGCGTAGGCATAGGCCAGGCCCGCGTCGTAGGCGAGGTACGTCCAGGGCGTGAAGACGGCGCTGCTGCCGCTGCTGGTGAACTTCCGCAGGTCCGCCTCGAACTGCGATCGCACGGGGCCGCTGCCCAGGCTCGTCGAGTACGTCACGATGGCCGTGTTGTCGCGGATGGCCGCCGCCAGGTCTGCGAGGGGGTGAGAGCCCGCGGGTCGTCGCGTTGGGACTTGGTACCCGAGTAATTTGAGAAGAGGTCGATCGAGTTCACCGCAGCGCCGCCCCCGCCGACGAGCCACACGCTGGGCCTGGCCAGCATGTTCAGAACGCGGGCCTGCTCGAGCACTGGCAGGCACGTCGGGGTCGTGCAGAACAGCACGTACGCCTCTGCGCGCGTGGCATAGAGCTCGAACATCTGCACGTCCGCGGGAAGAGCGCGGACAGAGTCAGTTGAGAGACGGCAGCGGGCGGGACAGAGGACCTTGAGGTTGACCTGTTCTGGCATGGAGAGCGTCGAGCTGTAGTTCTGGATTGTGTCGAGCTTGATGGGGGGGTCCATCCTGCGGGCGTATTCGCTCAGAGCGGCCACGGAGCTCTCGCCGTAGGAGTCGAGCGTGGCCATCACACCGATATGCGTCACGCCGTAGTGCGCAAACGTCATCACCATCGCGTAGGCCTGCGAGTGGTTGCCACTCCGACAATCAGTTTCCGTCGCCACGGTAGCATTGCTCGTTGGGACGTGAGCCCAAGAGCGCCCAGACTAGTCTCCTCAAAACCATTTGATACAACGCACACAATTGTCCACCAATTCGTGTGGCCACTGCCCGAGTGACCCCCCCTATGTTACGTTCACCCTGGAGTCCCCGTGTTCAAAATTGTCCGCCCAATTGGGACGAAGAGGGTCGTTTCTCCGAAGAATGCGAGTAATGGAAGCTGGAGAAGACGCGATCAAAACGCACAGTGAGAGCGTCCGTGGAAGGCGTCCTGAGGAAGTGCGGGAAGCGCGTCTTGTTGCTGAGCAGAGCACTGGTGGCGGCGTGCGACACCTGAGGGATCCGCGATGCCGCGAGGCCCGCGTTCTGCAGAGCCATCGACATCCTGCTCGTGAAGCTCCCGATCACCCCCACCACCGGGTACCCCTCCATCAGCTCCGCCGCTGGTCTCGCTCGGTCTTCCTGCGGTGCCCGTGTGACGACCCACGAGCGCTCCCCGATGAGTTCAATTGCGACCCTCGGGGCCCTCGCGGAGTGTCTGCGCAACTGAGTTCTCGTCGTCGAAGAAAACAATTGACACGTTGTGCCCTGCGCCCAGGTCAGCGCCCTGCAGCGCCATGCACATCGCCATCACCTCCTGAGGGGGCAGTGAGGCCAAGCAGCGCGCTGTCTGGGGCAGAGGGCAGCAGGGAGCGGCAGGGGCGTGCGTTGACGTTGTCCTGACTGACAATCGAGTCCACGACGCCGATCACAATAGTCCCGTTGGGGGCGCGCGCTGTCGTGTTGGCCACCGCCAGCCTGCACGCGCCCCAGTCGAACGCCGGCAGCAGCGCGGCGTCAGCCCTCTGCGACACGCCCGCACAGTGAAAACCCGGAGAAGCAAATTCGGGCGGGGGCACTAGGAGGGGCTAGAGCTCGCACGGGCAGGGCGGTGGCGGCCAAGAGTATTAAGGACAGCACCAGAGGTGCGAGGGCCATGCACGGCGCGGTAGCCGCCCGGGCGAAGAGCGTGCAGTCTCAGGTCTATTGCCCTATTTGGGGCATCGGGGTCAAAATCCGTGCCCCATGTGCATTTCCTCACTTTTCCGAGTCTCTGTGGACCGCACAGACGGCGCTCTCGCCCGCCTACTAGGGCACTCATCTGGCACAGAGGTGATCTGTTGGTGGACCGACGGGGATAGTGCCAAACGGGCAGAGTTCCTCGCCGGCCGAATAACAGTAATCTTGTGCTATTGCCGAAAGAAGCAGCAGCTAAAACTGTGTGGGTTGCTGTGTCAGGTGTTCCCTGTGACGCCCACTGTGAAAGTGAAGTCTGCAGACGGGACCCTGCGGGGGCTTTTCCCGGCTGGCTGAAAAGCACAGACCCCGAGAGAAGGGGATCGCATGCCTAGGGTGGTTCAGACTGCCGCCACTGGCTGCTGCGACCAACACACCAATCGCCTAAATGAGTCTCCCAAATGCAAATGGCCTCAGAGGATGTGCCGATACCACCATTCCCACACCATGTGCCTGCGATCCCATTGGCTTGCGGACCCACGCACGCTCTGAGTCAGCAAGAGGCTGAACTCAATCCCAGCAAGTGACCACGGATGAGCTGGATCAGCAGGAGTGTGTTGCGTTAGAAGTCGGTTACATAACCTGGGGAAGATCCCCCTGGAGCGATAACGGCCTTGTTCTGCCATCCCCAGACCCCAAAAACAGACACTGACTTCTCTCGTCGGGGGAAGGCAGAGATTTTATTGAATTTTCGTCTGGTCCACGTGAGTCATAGAGAACCTGAGTTAAATTCCGTATCTGAGGGTGGCATCTCCCTTTCACAAAAACAAAGGGAATGGCTCTGTGGAACCACAGAATAACGGGCAATGGCGACTTCCACAAGGATGTCGATGTAGAGAGCGAAGAGATTCTGAAGACTCTGGGTAAGGTTGCCGTCCAGAAGTTCAACATCGCTGCTGCGTCGCTGTACCCCCGCTACCCGGGAGAAACTGATAAGCACTTTGACGCTCGGCGGTAATCTCCCGATGTCGTTCCACAACTCTACTGAATTTCAATGCCAGGAACAACTGCAGGCCCCTTGCCCACAACAATTGGGTCCCTCCCGAGAGATATTTGTGACACTCACCCCCCAAAAGTGATCACTCAAATCTCACCTCCACGTCAGGAATTCATCCGCAGTGCGTGCGCGAAAGGCCCCCACGTGCGGTGGAGGGCGCTCAAGCGCAGAGCAACACACGAATATGTGTCGGTGCCTTTCCCTGCCCACGGTGTCCCGTCTTGGCAGTTACACGGCGCTCTTTGCGAGGCCGGAATGCGACCCGGGGACCATGGCACTGGCAGGGCAAGCCCAAGTGCCTGCTGTGCAGGAGCGGCGAGTTTGCACTCCACGTGACTGCCGTGCATGCTCTGCACCGCGGGGACGTTAGCACTACAATGCCGTCGTGCACGCGCTGCCCCGCCGACACCTTCCAGCCCCGCGAGGGCACCACCTCGTGCCTCGCTTGCGACCCAGGGCCTACAGCCCTGTGGGCGCCGCCTCGTGCTTGCCATGCGCTGCGGGGACGTTCAACAACGCCTCTGGGTCACCATCGTGCGCCCGCTGCCCCACGGGAACCTTCCAGCCCGACAAGGGCACCTCGTCCTGCCGTGCCTGCGATGAGAGGGACCCCTACAG
>CACRSC010000057.1:0-17565 GCA_902651635.1 Mastigamoeba balamuthi | reverse complement strand
CAGCGCGTCGTGCGAGGCCTGCGAGCTCGGTAGCTCGACCAAGGGCACGAGCAGCGTGAACAGCTGCGTGCCCCGTGGGGACGTACAGTGACCGGGGCACGCCTGCATACCACGACTGCAGAGGTCGTGCCCGGAGGGCTCGGACAACTACGCTGTGTGCGTCCAGCAGCTACGCACCCAATGCGATGGCGTCCGTGCGAGTCAGCATCAATGGGACCACAGCAACGAGTCAGGGGCGTCACAGTGCGAGCTCTGCGAGTAGGAGAAATAGCAGATTCTCTGACTCATCCCCCTGATTTCAGTGATCACTCTCCAAGATATTAGTGATCAGTGATCACCCCGGGAGGGACCCAACAATGGCCACGTATGGACGTACCAGATCTGCAGCGAGTACCAGGCCGTGTTTCTGTGGTCTCTCCCACCAAATACAGGAAAGCTGTACACAACCGTCGGTGGGATGTGCCTGCAGTGCCGTGTGGAGCCTGTCTGATGGTGCCAGCGGGAAAGCAGTGCAAAAGGCAGGCAACACGCTGTCCCCAACCACTTCAACACGGCAACATTCCAACTTAAGAGCGTGGGTGTTCTGTTAATGCCAGCGCCAGCGTTTGGTTCTGTGCAAGCAAGATCCCTTCCCACCGAGTCGGCAGCGATTGCCGTTGACCAACAGCGAGCCTGCGCTGTGCTTCCAGCTAAAAGAACGGTGGTGTCTTTTGCATTGCCAGCTTGCTGCGGTGAGCCGCCACGGGAGCACCGCAGCAGAGGCGGTCGGCGGGGCCGCTCGGGCTCAGGTGGCCTTGTTGCGGAAGTTGCTGAGGTTGCCGCCCTGCTTGGGGCGCTGCATCTTGCGCCTGCGCTGCTTCCTGCGCAACGGGGCCCCGTCGTCGTCGCCGCTGTCCCCCAGCGCCGCGTCCTCGCGCTCGAGCTCCTCCTTCTCCCTGTGCAGCGCCGCCAGCGCCGCCTCGCCCCCGTCGCCGCACCGGAACACGCGGTCGACGCGCGCCCGCGCCACGCGGTACGCCGGCCCCGGCGCCACGTAGCCGCACGCGCAGTCGACGCTGCCCTCGCAGCTGTACTTGCCCAGCTTGGCCTCGCAGCCCGGGCACACCAGCTTCCCCGCAGAGGCGCGCGGGGCCCACGCGGGCTGCGCCACAAAGAGCATGCCGCACAGCACGTTGTCCTTGCGCCCCTCGTGCGCCACCACGGCGCTCCCGTCAAACAGCTCCCGCCTGCACATCTTGCACGCGTACACCACCGAGCTGTCGTCCTCCTCCTCCCCGCTCTCCTCCTCCTCGCCGCTCTCCTCCTCGTCCGCGGCCTCCAGCGCCTGCCGCGCGCCCTTGTGCGCCGCCGGCTCTGCGCTCTCCTCGTCCTCGGCCTCGTCGGGGGTCTTCCTGCCCTTGGCGCTGCTGCTGCTGCCGCTGGCCTTGCCCTTCTTCTCCCTGGCCGGCTCGGCTGCCGCCTCTGCGTCGTCGCCCCTGCCGCCCTTGCCGTCCTTGCCGCTGCGCCCCTTGGACTTCTGCTGCGCGGCGCACTCGTCGGCGCCCTCGGCGTCGGAGCCCGCGAGCAGCGCCTCCTTCCTGCCCTTGCCCCCGCGGGCCTTGCGCTTGTCCCTGCCGCCCTGCTGCTGCTCGTCCTCCTCGTCCTCGGCGGCCGCGGCTGCGCCCTTCTTGCCCCTGGCCGCCTTCTTGGCGCCCCTGCTGCTGCTGCTCTCCTCCTGCTCCTCCTCCTCGGCGTCGCCGGCGTCCTTCCTGCCCTTCCTGCCCGCCTTCCTGGCCAGCCTCGACAGCAGCCCGCCGCTCTCCTCCGCGTCCGAGCCCGAGAGCTCTGCAGCCCTGCCGCCCTTCTTCTTGGCGCCCTTGCCCTTGGCGGCGGCCGCGCGCTCGTCCTGCTGCTGCTCCTCCTCCTCGTCCGAGGCGGCCGCGGCCCTCCTGCCCTTCTTCTTGCCCGCCGCCTTCTTCGTGGGCTCGTCGCTCTCCGACCCCGAGGCCTCGGCCGCCGCCGCCCTGCCCTTCTTCTTGGCGGCCTTGCCCTTGGCGCCCCGCTGCTGCCCCTCCTCCTCGTCCGAGGCCTCTGCAACCACCGCCTTGCCCTTCTTGGCGGCCTTGCCCTTGGCGCCCCGCTGCTGCTCCTCGTCGTCTGAGACCTCTGCGGCCGCTGCCTTACCCTTCTTGGCCTTGCCCTTGGCGCCCCGCTGCTGCACCTCCTCCTCCTCGTCCGAGGCCTCGGCGGCGGCTGCCTTGCCCTTCTTGGCGCCCTTGCCCTTGGCGCAGCGCTGCTGCTGCTGCTCCTCGTCGTCGTCCGAGGCCTCGGGGGCCGCTGTCTTGCCCTTCTTGGAGGGCTTGGCCGCCGCCTTCTTCTGCCTGCCCCTGGCCTCCTCGTCGCTGCCGCCAGACGCGTCGTCGTCCGAGCCCAGCAGCTGCAGCTTCTGGTGGCCCTTGCGCTGCCTGTGCCGCTGCTCCTCGGCCTCCGACGACTCCTCGTCGACGTCCATCCGCGTCTCCTCCTCTTCCTCGTCCTCGTCCTCCTCCTCCTCCTCCTCCGCCGCTGCAGCAGCAGCAGCTGGGGCCTCGCCTGCGTGCTGCTGCGCCTCCTCCTCCTCGCGCTGGCGGTCGGCGGCGGCCTCGGCCTGCGTGCGGAGGCCGAAGAAGCGCTTGGCGTTGGCGTAGAGCAGCTCCGAGCACTCGGCGGCGCCCAGGCCCAGCGCCAGCGCCAGCGCCTCGGCCACGTACGGCAGGTTCGCGGGCTCGTTGGGCGCGTCGCGCACAAACTGGTCGCGGATCGTCTGCGGCGTCGCGAGCGGCGCGTCGCTGGCGGCCATGAGGCGCTCGCGGGGCACGCGCCGCGCCAGCGCCAGCGCAGCGTCGCCCCCCGAGCACAGCGCAGCGCCGCTGAAGCTCACGCTCATGCCCGCGGCCAGCACCGCCTCCAGCTCGGCCTCGTCGCCCGCAAACGCGTGCACGACGGCCCGCAGGGGCTCGGGCTCGCTGGGGGCCTGCGGAGACTCGCTGGCCTCGAGCTCCGCGGCCTCGCGCAGCTTGGCAGCCTCGTCCGCGCGCACGGCCGCCAGCAGCTCGCAGAACCTGTCCGCGGCGCCGGGCCCCGCGAGGGTGACCACCAGCGGCAGGCCGACCTCGCGCGCCAGGCGCACCTGTGCCGGCAGGCGGGGGATTCCGAATTAGAGACCACAAAATTGATAAATTCAGGGCTTGCGGTGATGACGTAAGAGATTATTTCCGGCCCTGGGATTTCTCGCAAGATCAGAATTACCCCCCAAAACGGCGAGTGAATGTGGAATTCCGGGCTTGCGATGATGTGATAGATTATCTACATGGGATATCTAACAAAAGATCTCGCAAGATCAAAATTACCCCCGGAAGCAATTGAACCGACAGGGCCAGCCGAAACAGGGAGACAGGAGGGGCACCTGGGCGTCGGCGAGCTTCTCCTGGGCGAAGCGGGTGGCGAACTCGCGGGAGAAGTCGAGGCCGCAGAGGAGGGCGACCGAGAGCGGGAGGACGGCGAGGTCGCGGAGGGCCCCGAGCTGGGCGGCGTGCTGGCGGTCGTTGGTCCGCTTCACGTTGTCGGGGTGGATCCCCGGCACCGCGTACAGCACGCCCGGGTGCTGCCCGCACAGCTCCGCCACCGCCTGCTGCTTGTCCCAGTCCGTGTTCAGCACCACCGCCGCCCGCACCCCCGCTGCTGTCGCCCGCCGCACGTACCTGTTGTGCCCCCCCGCGTACCGCCCCGTCAGCTCAGATATCCCGCAGATACGCGGAGATACGCGGCAATATCAGGATACGGGAATCACCCCTGGATCCCCCCTGGGGGTGTCACATCGCCCGCTGTGCCATGTCACCACACGCTCACGCCACGTCCCCCCAACAGAAAGCACACGGGGGGGATGACGCCGGCAAGCGGCCACGTCGCATCGCCCACGTCACGCGCGTGATGTCGATCGATGACGTATGTGGGTACGTGACATCAGCAGCGGCGCGTGACATCAGCAGCCCCCAGGAGAGGGGGGGTTTGGCCCAGCAGCGCGGGCAGGGCGGCAGGGAGGGGAAGGGGGCGACGTGCTTTGCGAAGTCGTGGGCGAACTGGCGGTTGGCGAGCCTGCTGCCGGCGTCGATGAGGGGGGGGCGGCCGGGGGCGGAGGGGCCGTCGGCCAGGGGGGGCGCCGGGGGGCTGACGGCGGGGCGCTCGGCCTGCTTGACCTGCGCCACCGCCTTGGCCGTGTCGTGCAGCGCCTGCTTGTTCTTGCGCAGGCTCTTCTTGCCCTCGCGGCAGCCGCCGCGGTCCACGCGCCCGTACATGTCCTCGTGCGCGTCTGCTGTGCTGAGCACTCAAAAAAGGCTCCGGGAAGTATCTGGAAAATATCTACACCGGTGCATTTGTCCCGCGCTTGCCTGACATCAAGAGCTTCATATGAATGCCCAATAAATGAAGGTCTTTCCCATTGTCAGTCGGCACACAAGCGCAGTAGTTGTCGCTGTCCGTCTTTTGTCGTCCTGCTCGGCTGGCCCCATTCTGTGTGAAACAGCATACATCGTAACCCATCACCATGTGCGCGAGAGCAGTGCCTTGCTCAGGCCAAGCAGTCCGCGTCTCTGTCGAATGAACTACTGGTCGAGAAAAGACCCCAAGGCCCAGCAGGACGACGCCATCCTGCTTTCTTCTTGCTTCAGAGGCCCCCTGCACTCCACAGCGCACTCGTCCTCGTCCTGGCCCAAATCAAAAGGGCCAAGAGTGGATCAAATGCGTGGTGAAGGAACAAGTGCCTCAGGAAGATATTTCGTGACGTCAGATAGTGTGTATCTGCGAAAATATCTTCCTGCCCCACACAAACGAAAAAAGGTTTTTTAAAAACAGCAGCCCAACAGGCGAAGCACACGATGGAGGCCACGACGACTGCGGAGGCGCCCAAGCCCACCACTGCCGCTGCAGGAGGGCCCGCGGGGCTCGGGACAGCGCCGATGGACGCGGAGACAGCAGCGCGGCACACGCTGATCACGCGGAACCTGCAGGAGGTGCTGGGGGACGAGGCCCTGCGCGGCATCCTCGCCCAGCGCTCCCTCCGCGTCTACTGGGGCACCGCGCCCACCGGCAGGCCCCACATCGGCTACTTTGTCCCCATGTGCAAGATCGCCGACCTCCTCAACGCCGGCTGCGAGGTCCTTCCTCCCTCCTCCTCACTCTCCTCATCCTTGCCTCCTTCTTGCTCTGCCCCCATGAGGGCCTTGCGTCGCATCTTTTAAGGGCTCTGAGGGGCTGCGCTTTGACGTGGCAACCAACGGATTTCACCCCCTCTGATGGGTTGGGGTGGCTTCATACCCGCGGGCCCCTGTGCCCAACGGGGATCCCTGCGCCCCACCCCCCCTGTCCCCTCTCTCTCCCTCCCTCGGGTGATAGGTGATGACGCGGCAGGTGGTCTGGGGGTTCCGCTGCTTTTAAAAACTTGTTCTGCCCTTATCAGCTGATCTCCCTTTGTGGCCCCCCACCCCCTTGTCGCCTCAGGCGATGCGATTAGGGTGGGCACTAGCCACTCAATTGATTCACGACTCTTTTGACTCCTGGTGGCTGCCCCCACCTGTCAAATCAGACACCCTCTTGAGCTGTGCTTCTGCAGTCATTTCGTCCCTTGCGCATCAGTTGACTGACGTGGCACCGCAATCCGCCTCGCCCCCCAGGTGACGGTCCTGTTTGCGGACCTGCACGCGTACCTGGACAACATGAAGGCGCCGTGGGAGCTGCTGGGGCTGCGTACGGCCTACTACGAGGCGCTGATCAAGGCGGTGCTGACGTCGATCGGCGTGCCGCTCGACAAGCTCAAGTTTGTGCGGGGCACCGACTACCAGCTCTCGCGCGACTTCACGCTCGACGTCTACCGCTTCAGCTCCAAGGTCACCGAGCACGACGCCAAGAAGGCCGGCGCCGAGGTCGTCAAGCAGGTCTGTCCCCTCCCTCCTCCTGCCCATGCAGTGGCTGTGCTCTGCTATTGCTCGTTACTCTCCCCTCCTCTCGTCTTTGTCCTGCGCTCCCCCCAGCCCAGCCCATGCAGTGGCTGTGCTCTGCTATTGCTCGTTACTCTCCCCTCCTCTCGTCCCGTCCTGTGCTCTCTCGCCCAGCCCATGCAGTGGCTGTGCTCTGCTCCATCGTCCTTGTGTGTCTCTCGAACTACTTGTCTCTGTCTCCGCCCTTCTGTGCTGTGCTGCTCTTCTGGGGCGGTGTGCCTCTCGGACTACTCGTCTCTGTCTCTGTCTCTGCCCTTCTCTTTCGCTGTGCTGTGCCTGCTGTGTCTGCTGGCAGCGTTCCTGGGGTTCCTCTGCTGTGGCGGCCTCTCACGTGTGCTGTGTTGCTGCTGCTGCTAGGTGGAGCACCCGCTGCTGAGCGGGCTGCTGTACCCGTGCCTGCAGGCGCTGGACGAGCAGTACCTCAACGTCGACGCGCAGTTTGGCGGCGTCGACCAGCGCAAGATCTTCACCTTTGCCGAGAAGTACCTCCCCGTCCTCGGCTACGAGAAGCGCATCCACCTCATGAACCCCATGGTCCCCGGCCTCGCCGGCCCCAAGGTCCGCTCCCACGCCGTTCTGCGTGTCGCAATTTCAATTGAATTTGCATCGATTCCCCCCGGACATCGCGCAGATGAGCTCGTCGGACCCCGACTCGAAGATCGACCTGCTGGACGACCCGGCGGCGGTGAAGCGGAAGGTGGGCAAGGCCTTCTGCGAGGAGGGCAACGTGGCCGAGAACGGCCTGCTGGCCTTTGCCAAGATGGTCATGTTCCCGCTCTGGCGCGGCGCCCCCTTCGTCGTCAACCGCCCCGATAAGTACGGCGGGCCCATCAGCTACGCGACCTACGCCGAGCTCGAGGCCGCCTTTGCCGAGAAGCGGCTCTTCCCGGGCGACCTCAAGATCGGCATCATCGACGCGCTCAACAAGCTGCTCGAGCCCATCCGCGCCGCCTTCTCCTCGCCCGAGATGCAGAAGCTCTCGAGGGACGCCTACCCCGAGGCCGCTGCTGCCGCTGCTGCCGCCGCCGCCCCTGCCGAGGGCGACGCCAAGAAGTCCGCCGCCGAGAAGAAGAAGGAGAAGCAGGCCGCCGCCGCCGCCGCCAAGGCCGCCGCTGCCAAGGTCCGTCCGTCCCCCCCTCCAGCGCCCCCAGTTCAATTGGTTTCGGCCCCCAATTGCAATACTCCCACGTGGGTTCTCTTGGTGGCTGCGACTGCGTGCTGGATTCTTCACCCGCTACGTGTACAACAACTATCAATTGCTTGTTGACATCATCAATTGCTCTCTGGCTCCTTTTTGTTTGAATTCTGTTGGTTTCTTTTCCCCTTTGCTTTCTGCGGGGCTGTGTGTTGCCGTAAATCAATTGATTCCTTGAGGCGGCCGGCTGACTGTGATGCCTGTGCAGCCGCTGGACATCAGCCGCGCGAGCATCGTGGTGGGCGAGATTGTCGAGGCGGAGAAGCACCCCGACGCGGACAAGCTCTACGTGGAGAAGGTGAACCTGGGCGACCGGACCATCCAGGTCGTCAGCGGCCTGGCCGCCTACATCCCCATCGACCAGCTGCGCGGCAAGCGCGCGCTCTTCGTGACGAACCTCAAGCCGGCCAAGATGCGCGGCGTCGAGTCGTGCGGCATGATCCTGGCGGCCAGCGACGCCGAGCACAAGACGGTGGAGCTGGTGCTGCCCGAGCAGACGACGCCCGTGGGCGAGCGCGTGGCCGTTGCGGGGTTCGAGGGCGAGGCCGACCGCGTGATGGACGGCAAGAAGGTCTGGGAGGTCGTCCAGCCCGAGTTCACGACGACGGCCGAGCTCGTCGCCACGTGGAGGGGCGTGCCCCTGACGACCAGCAAGGGCCCCTGCAGGGTCAGCTCCCTCGTCAACGCCAACATCAAGTGATCCCCCCTTTCCCCCTTGGCACCTGGCACACGAACAACGCAGCACAGAGGCAGACCCCATCGCCTCCTCAGCAACAACGGCTCTGGCACTCCGCCACCCATCTTGACGCCGGTGCGCACGTAGGCCTGCATCGCCGCCTGGGACGGCGGTCGGAGGGTGCAGCCAGCAGCGTCGTACTCGAGGATCGCCTGCCACGTTCGAGAAGGCGGCCGTGCTCAGAGCCCAGTGCTCATCTCGTGCTGAGTCTCGGTATGCTGCACTCGATGCTGTGGCAGGCGGAGCGCGCTGGCTAGACCAGATGGCCTGCGTTCCTGCGTGGCCTGAGTCTGGTCGTTCTTGACGAGTCGCCGAAGTGAAAGGTAGCGGGAGCGGTAGAGCTGGGCGCAGCGGGGGTTGGTGCACTGTGCAGACGTCTCGGGGCACGACAGGCCGCTGGCGGTGTGCCTAAAGCAGGGCAGGCGGGGCACTTTAACAGCCTCGAGCCCCTCGGCAGGGAGAGGGACGGTTGTACTCACCAACTCGGGCATGGCGAGCTAGTGCCTCGCCACATACTCGACGAGCTCCCCCCACTGCTTCCCTGGTCGACTCCTCGCCTTCGGCCTTCCCGAGGCTCTCCATAGGTACCTGCAGCAGCAGCAGCAGGCGCCGGAGCATCAGTGGGAGCGGGAGTTCGTCGAGTCAGTGGCGAGGCACCAGCTCTCCTTCTGCGAGTTGGTGCGTGTGTGTGCTCGTCCCTCTCTCGGCCCGAGGCTGCTCAAGTGCCCCCCTGCCCTGCTTTCACCACCAGCGGTCTCTCGTGCCCTGAGGCGGGGCAACGGGGTGCTGACGGCGATGTATTAACAGGTGGGGTCGCGGCTCGTGTGGCGGCACAGGTCGAGATACCGCGTATATCGCCGGGTAACCTCTCGTCCCTCTCCAGCCCTCGATCACCAGATCTGTCGTGTTGACTGAGGGTGCTCGGGCCTGCTGAGGCATCAGGAATGGTAGAGTGCGAGCCCAAAGGCCACAAAAGGGAAAAATCTCTAAACTAATGAGGAAGCGGGGGTGCCGTGCACACTCAATAGACCGTGCTGCACCCGAGCTACCAACCTTGTATTTGCCCAGGCTGTGGTAGCTGTCGGTCATCACAGTTTCATAGGCAAGGCTGTACGCGAGCTCCTGCTGTGGTCTCTGGGGCCCTGGTGTTGAGGGCTACATGCATCCACCAGAACGTGTCCTCGGGGATCACTTGCAGGAGCCACATTGCTCGTGATGAGCCTGCCGGCATGGCAATGTGCCTGCTCGGAATTGTCACTACTGCTATTGATTGCACTGAGAAACCCTGTCTCTGCTCTTTTCTTACTGGGGATTGGCAGATAAGAGATCTAAGGGAAACACAATGCAATGAGGATCCCCGTTCTGAGTCGCCACAGAGAAGGCAGGTAATCACAAGACTCACGTGAACTGGCCTTGGGCACTCCAAATGGCGCCAGCCGTCATTTCATTTCATTGTGTCTCCAATGGCACACTCACTCACAAAGCACTTCAAGAGCCCCACAAGCTTCACCTCCTGCTGACTGCAATGCCTGGGACCAGGCAGGCCTGCCTGGTGGCCCTTGAGAGGTGCAACAAGGCCACCATGGCATGGTGCGACGCCCTGGACCGCATCAGCCCCTCGCTGCCCACTGCCTGTGCACGCCCCCTGTCACGACGACTCCAAGTAAGCGTCCAAGTGCTGATGTGCCCGTGCTATGCTGAAGGTGTTCCTTCTGGATGTCCCAATGCTCCTCCCCTCCCCTTTTCGGATCATTTTATTGTGTGACCCTGTTTGCTAGTGCGCACCATTGTTGTTCTCATAGCTCTTTTTTCCAATTTCATTGGGCACTGTGTGAACTTCAAATCCAGTCATTGGTGGGAAAGGAACTGAGGGAGGGAGACTGGCCACTTAGGCATCATTTGCCTCGGTCCTCTTGTTGCTGATGGCCTTGACATCGATCACGTGGGTCGGGCAGCACTGGGTCTCGTCGAAGAGGTACCATTCCAGGTTCTTGGGGCTCGAGTGACTGTCATAGCCCGGCGTTGGCATCACAGCCCCCATCATATGCTCCATGCGCTTCGACCTTCCTGGCAGGACCTTCAACATCACAATCCGTGCCACCTGCCCCTGTGGATTACGCCAACAGTGTTAGCTCTGAATTCGGATTCGATAGTTGAGAACGAAAACCTCTTCCAGTGGGGTCGGGATGAAGGAGCCGTCTGCTGCAGGGATAGTATTGCAGTACTGCAGTGTGTACTCGACGTAGCGACTCGTGTATACACCGTAGTGAGGATCACCAAAGTAGCCATTATCAGTGGAGTGCGACGGGTTCAGGGGATGTCCGACACGCAGAAGCCCTGTCTTGCAGATGCTGTTGACGTTCTCTTCCCATGTCCCGTGGAAGGCCACTCTCTCTTCCAGCTCGTCCTCCTCCTCACTCCTGTGGAGCACATCGCGCATGTACGCCTTGCGCATCTGGAACCAGCTCTCGAGTGTGGGGTTGCGGACCTTCCAGGCCCTGACAACTATGAACGTAAGAGGAGACTTGTTCATCTTGATGAGGGCCTCTGTGTAGTCTTCGTGATGCATCTGGAAATGGCACGGCAATGCTCGCTGGAACTGCTTCAGTTCCTTTCCCTCCATCAGAAGGATCTCTGCCGACAGCATATTTCCACATGCTACGCACAGTTGTGCATGCCTGGGCTCTCCAGTATTTGGTTCCGAAGCTGTTGGCTGGAATGTGGACAAGGCCACTTGAGGGGCAGCCCCACTTGGGGCACACGAGAGCCTCTGCCTTCCTCTGCCACGAGGATTATTGTCCCCATCGTGCTGTGCTGTGCATGGTCTATGCCAGATGCGGGTGCAGGAGCAGTTCCACTTCTCGCGACGACGATAGAGCACAACGATGGCCACTCCAACGGTAACTGCCACAGCTCCTGCACAGACTGCTCCCGCAATCGCCCCTGCTTTGCTTGAGCTTCTGCCGCCCGGCAAATTTGCTGCTGTAGCGCTGGACGGATCGCTGGCCCCTGGGCTTTGCTCTGAAATGGCTGTGTTGCTTCTGCTTGAATCACTGAGAGCACTCTGCATTGACCCCGGGGGAGAGGCACTGGAGTGAGAGCGTCCACTCGATACAATTGTGCTTCTTTGGCTCGAGCTGATATATGCTTCACTGGATGGTGCGACAGCAACAGCTGCACGAGGAAACGGTAAGAGGATTGCCAACAGAGAAAGTGCTCACGTTCACACCCTTGGCCCAGAGGTATTGGAACGAAGCTCATCTCGCATGTGCAGTTGGGGCAACAATGTGGTCCGCCATCGCATTGTTCTTGGGCATCGACGGCACCATTTCCACATACTGTTGTATAGCAACCTTGTGAGTGGCTCTGTGGGTGCCATGGCCAAACGAACATGTGCATCCACGAGAGGGCTTGTGGGGAATGAAGTTAGGTGGACAGGAGCAGTTTTCGTTGCAGTGGGGGCCGCCGTCACAATCCTCACCGCGGTCCACCATATTGTTCCCGCATATGCCTGTGGTGCACGCTTTAGATGTGTTAACAGCACCAGCAGGATCACACTCGTGCAGAATTTTGTGCCGTTGATGAATCCGATGTAGCCACACTTGCCATTGTACGAGCACCCGATGCAGGCATTGTTATAGCACGTAGCAGACAGATCTCCGCAAACTGCACAAAGGCATCTGAGTGTGGATCTTGAAGCACACGAGGTACATACCAGTTTGTATTAGCTCATACCGCAATTTACCTGTCGATAAGTTGCCACATACAATTATGTACTGTGCCAACAGATCAATAAACCTGACCTGTGTGAACCTGCACGACCCCTCTGTCCCTACGACGGTGCATGGCACAGTACTTGCGGCACTCGTCCAATCCGAGCCCAGGACTGCAGTTGGCTCCACCTGGGCATAGCAGGCGTGGCCAGCCTCGCTCACCTTATGGGTGGCGTGTGAGGAGCCGGGCTGTGGCTGCCCTGCCTCTGAGGAGGTGCACGCACTGTGAAGAGGACGTCGCGGTCCGGGTAGTCCCACGAGACAAACACCTCGCCGCCACGCCGTGGCGACGTCACCGTGATGTCCCCCGCACTGGCTGGGAGCACCGCGAGGCACGCGACGCAGAGGGCGCAGGCGAGCAGTGTGCACGCGCAGCCACTGGCACCTGCAGTGCTGCGCTTGTGTGTCGAATGTGGCCTCTCCCAGCATGCTCGGGTGGCTCTGCGTGCGGTGTGCGTGCTGCAGTTGGTCTGCTGTTGCAGGAGAAGAGCCAGACAGCACAGCGGGTGGTGTGGGTGCTGCCTGTGGCTGCTGCGTTGTGTTAAAAGTAAGAGACCACAAAAATCTAAAAAAGATCTTGAAAAGGCAGACAGTTGTGTGCTGCACCTGTGCTTCATGCGGAGCTTCCAGGGTACGTTCCGGCACAGCTAACTCTGTGCGCATCTTCTTTTGGAGTTTTGTGTTTGAGTCCAGCCTCCCTGCTGTTCGAACACACACGATGACGCCAATGCGGGTTTCTGCTGGCAGAGGCGGAACCCGTGTCTGCTCGGTGCCACTCCCCAATATCGGGTGCGGCAGCTTCTCTGGTGCTTGTGGCGCTGTCGCAGGGCGGGGCACAGAATCGGAACAGCGGCCACGTCAGAGGAGCTGACGACGTCGCCCACATGCACTCAAAAAGAAGGGCCACGGAAAAGGAGCTGGGCGCAGCGGAGGTTGGTGCACCGCTTCTGGGTGTAACAGAGCACCAGCTCCCCAGCAAAGGATCACCGACCGTGCCGGGCACTGATACAGCTGCGCTGGCATCCCCGTCCATCCCCTTTCGACTCTGCCACCGTACTGCCTGACATCAGCCCTCTAATTCTGAGCGGCGTATGATTTCACGCTTGTTGCCATACAAAAGAGAAGCACAGCTTGTACACTGCTGCGGCTTTCCCAGCACTCACTACAGTGTACATACGCCTCCTTTCCTCCCATGTAACCCCCGCAGATCCCTGCAAAAGCACGTGGCATACTCTCCCGAGTCAGTGCAGAGGAATCAGAATAACCTTGAATACTCGTGCCAACACAGGTTCTTTGGGCTTGTAAAGATCTCACTATATATGCTCCCTTCACTTTATCCTTCCTGGAGGGACCTTCATAACCACAATGAGTGCCACCTGCTCCTGCATATTATGCCAACATTTCACCTGTTCTTGGCCGGAGCTGGCAATACTCTTTGGTCAAGTACTCGTCTGTGTTGATCTCCGAGGATAAACAAGGCAAATGTGTGTGCAGTAAACCCCTCTGCCCCCCATTGCCCATTCCATGTTTGTTTCTCTTTCGTGACTGCATGCACGACGTCCTGAACAAACCAATACCCAATTGAATTTCCGACTGAGTGAATACAACTTCAATTATTTATCTGATACTAAATACTAAATACTATTTTAGCCAGCTTTCCAGCATAGCTGGAGTTGAATTCTGTTTCTGTGATGAAGTGATACCATGTGGTTTTGGTGGCATCGGGGTCCATCTGGGTGAATCCCTTCCAGATTTGTTCAGAAATTGAACAAAAAGCTGTATCGGAAAACGGAAAGATCGGGAAAACAAACCTGTGTTGGCCAAGTGACCGTCAGAATCGGACAGCCGAGCGACCCCACGTCACAGGTTTTTGAACCCTGCCAGCGACTCCGCTTGCGTCATGTGCTCCGCTCCGTGCAGGGAACGAGCGCTCCCTCGATGCTCAGGCCACCGACACGCTGGCCGAGGCACTGCGCTCGTCCTTCGCGCACGGGCGACTGCGCAGGGGCCGAGGTCAACAGCTGCTCGTCCGTGCGGCAAGTCCGAAGACACGTTTATGGATAACTGCTTGGGTATGGAAAATGCAGTGGATCATGACGTAGTGTGTGACACGTAGTAGCGGGCTTCGTGTGCAATCCCAGCAGAACAATATACAGTTGTTGGAGCTAGACCCCAATCCTTGCACACGCGGCTCTCCCTGACGGCTCCACCTCGAGCGCTTCAGGCGGGTTCCTCGGCAAGGTCTCGCGGCACGAGCGGCTGGGCCTCTGCCAGTACGTCTCCGGGCCCGCTTACAGGCTCTGCGGCGTCGCGACGCACGTCGGCGTGATCGAGGGCGCCACGCAGCAGGGGGCACTGCGCCGCGTGGGTCACCGACAGGCACGGGGCGCTGGTTCCTCACCGACGACTCACTCTCCAAGGTGCTGGAGACGCCCGTGTACATCCCCTTCTACCGTCAGCGTCGTCGCGGCACAGGAACAACAAGAACAAGGGCACCAAGGCGCAAGCCCGGGGGCGAGGACGGCGACGGTGACGCGGGGCTGTCGCCGACGAGGCTGTCAACGAGGACGAGCTGACGCCTGGAGCACACAGATCATGGGCCTTGGGCAATGCGAGTGCCCTCCCTCAAGGAATCTACGTTGTGTGGGAGTTGTCGACAGGCGTGGAGGGAGCCGGGCAGGGGGCGCCGAAGTGGAAGGGGAGGGCTGAGCAGCGTGAGCAGTAGAGCTGGGCGCAGCGGGGGTTGGTGCACCGCGCAGCCCCCGTCTCGGGGCACGACAGCCCGCTCGTGGCGAAGGCGGGGCAGGCCGGGCACCTGAACAGCAGCGGGTAGTCATGCAGGTCGGGCAGCCCCACAAACTGGGCAAAGGCCAGCTGGTGCCTCGCCACCTCCTCTGCGAACTCGTGCTCCCACTGCTTCCTCTTCGGCGCCTGCTGCCACTCCGCGTACTCTGGGAGGGCCTCGGGGAGATGGAGGGCGATGGGGTCCACCATGGCCCAGGCCGCCGGGGGCAGGGCCGCGGCCACGGCGACATTGACCAGCACGGTGTAGCAGCGGCTGCCCGGCATTGGCACTGCGATGTCCGAGTCGACTGAGGTGGCCCTGATGGCGGCGCATCCCGGGCAGATGAGGGGCCCCCCCGACTCGATGGCCGTTTGCAGGGCGGCCTTGAGGGTCGTGTGCAGGCAGCCAGTGCAGCAGAGGTGAGGGCACGCCAACGTCAGTCGCCGCATGTCGGCCATCGCGAATCCCTCCTCGCAGAGCACGCACTCCTGCGCCTCCACCTGCTGCTGCTCCCCGTGCTCGCGCTCCTCCTTCTTGCAGAGCAGCGGGGGCAACGAGGGTCCGATGCGCCCCACGACATCGTGACGCTCCCAGACGGCCTTGTTGCGCTGGACAAGGGCCGACAGGCGGTCCTGTGGCTTCACGGACACCACAGCGGCCCGGTCCGCAGTCGTGATCATTCCCTCGTAGAAGAATGGGCTGACGAGTTGGTCCCCCAGCTGGCGCAGCGGGAGGAGGGAGACCTTCGAATCCTCGTCCTCCTTCGCCGTCTGCTGCTGCTGCGCCTCGTCGGAGGTCTCGTGTCCGACCTCCTCGTCGTCCTGTCGCCTCTGCTGCTTGGCGGGCTGCGCGCATAAAGGTTGGTTGTGCGTGCTGTCAGACTAGTCTGAATTTCGCTCGAATCCGACTAATCTTAATTCAATTCGGGGCAGTTTCCCCGGTGAGCCGCTTCGTGGTGAGTGACTGCGCACCGCGGCCGCGGCCTTGTCTGGGGCTTCGGGCTCGAGCTGGGGCTCGGCGTCGGGGTCGGGGTGGCGCCTTTTGCGCCCGCGGGCGGGGGGCGGCGGAGCATTGGCGGCGATTTGGTCGCAGGTAGGGAAGTACACATCCCGGCCCGTGGTGCGGCACTCGGCGAGGTACCTCGCGTACATCGCCGGGGTTACCCTCTTGTCGCTCTCCAGCTCCCCGATCGGCGGGTCGAATACGTCTATTGAGGGCACAGACTCATGCCTGCTTGTCCGGCGTGGGAGGAGGGCAGGCAATGAGCCCCAGGCGCCGCGGGCGGGAACAAACATCAACTAAATCGTTTTTCGTGGCGGCGTACGCCCGAAGGACCTCGCGGGCCACGAGGTCCACAACCCATTCTCGGTACTTGCCGAGGCCGTCATCCAGTCCGGGCAGTGCGTCCTTGGTGGCCCGCTTGACGACGTCCTGGGCAGCCTCACGCATTACCTCCTGCGGCCAGCGCGCGCCGAGCGCGGAGTGCAGCCAGAGGACCGCGTCCTCGAAGATGATCTGCCGGAACCTCGTGCCGCGCGACGAGCTGTGCAGCATGGCTCTATCGAAGGCTTCTCGTGCTTATAAGTGGGCTGAGCGGAGGAAGTCACGGGTGGGGAAGGAGTTTACAAAACGACTGAATCAACCTGATGATTGCAGCCACGAATCGGAGATTCGAGACCAAGACGTTGTGGCTGACGTCAGCAAGCATAGATCTGATGCAGCTGACAGTGTGGCTGCTGACAACGTGGCGCCGCAGATCGTCCTGTGGTGCGTCTCTGCCATGGGCTTCACCTCCGCTGCCACCGACATGCTCCAGAAGTCCTGCGCTACTCTGTTGGCCGTGGGGCTGCAGATGTCGGGGAGGTGCTGCGCCTGTTTTTCGAGACATCCGAGGACGTTCTCGGCGTTGACGAGCACGCCGAGGAACAGCTCGAGCGAGGTGTTCGTGACCAGGCGCATAACAACGACGGCCCATCGTCAGCCACCGAACGTGGTTCAACATGGCTGGGCAGAACACGGGCAGGGTCGGGTTACCCCTTCGGCATGGCATCGCTCTGCCGACATGTGCCTGGCCATAAGCGTCATGTCCACCGACGCGTCGCCCGAGCACTCCGAGATGCCGTTCTGCATCGTCATCGTCGTGGGCCTCTTCATCACGCAGATCGAGGCGTAGCTGCTCCAGCACAAGGTCGGCAAGACGGGCAAAATCGGGTTCGTAGACGTGGACGGCCAGCTCGTGGCCTGTACCTGCATCGGTAGCGTCCTCGACACCAACCCTGCCACCGGTGCTGTGTCTCACGTGGCGATGGTTCAGAGCAGCGACAGTAACCGCGTCGGAGGGGCCGGGTGCTGCACCGAGCAGGTCATGAGCGGGAAGCTCGGTGGGTCGCCCATCAAATGTCACGGACCTCGCATCTCGCGTTAATGGGGATGCTCGAGTCTGTCAGTGCACAGTGGCAAGCGAGAGATGGTGCTGAACGAGATCCAGAGATCAGCGGGACCCTGCACAAGGTGTTAATACTTCTCGAGAGCTTTCATGTGAATGTTCCCATCGACGTCCTGTGCCTGCTTCTGCGCCAGATCGCTACGCTCGGTGTCCGCCACACCCACTGACGCCAAGGACAAGAAGGCCCGCGCCCGACCGATGTGCCGTCGAAGTCCATCATCACGTTCACAGGCCCAGGCAATCTGGGAGGAGCAGCTCTGTGGCAACTGCGCGTCGAGCAACCATTTCAACTGCACCGTCCTGGCTCGTCAGTCAGCCTCGCCGCGCCCCTTCATCAAGAGTGTCCAGGAAATAAAGGAGTTATTTGTGTTTTGCTCATGCAGAGGGTGGCTGGAGCTGGAGGGTGGCGGAGGTTGCAGGGATTCCCCTCTCATTTTCGGACATCCGAGGTGGGTGGTGATAGCGATCCTGGAAGCAGAGGCGATCGACATTCACCAGAGAGGAGGAGAGGCACGTAAACATGGCATACCCATATCGAAGTGGGGTACCTTGCTGCCAAAACTACGCATCCCCCATTCTCCTATCATGCTGGTGTCACTAAATAATAACGCCATCACTC
>CACRSC010000056.1:206346-242084 GCA_902651635.1 Mastigamoeba balamuthi | reverse complement strand
GGCGACATCGTCAAGGCCCTCCCCCTCGCCGACGCCGTCGTCTGCGGCGGCATGCTCGCCGGCTGCCCCGAGGCCCCGGGCGACACGGTCGTCTACAGCGGCCGCCGCTACAAGGCCTACCGGGGCATGGGCTCCCTCGCTGCCATGCGCGCAGGCAGCGCCGCCCGCTACGGCTACGAGAGCACCGGCGCCGCCGCCATGAAGATGACCGCCGAGGGCGTCGAGGCCCTCAAGGAGGCCGCGGCCCCCGTGCGCGACGTGGTCTTCACGCTCGTGGGGGGCCTCCGCAGCGGCATGGGCTACCTCGGCGCCCGCGACCTCGCGCACCTCCGCGCCAACGCCCGCTACGTCCGCGTCTCCCCCGCTGGCGTCCGCGAGTCCTACCCCCACGACGTCGTCCTCCACTCGGTCTGAGGCGAGGCACCCCCCCGCACTGCGCGCCCAACAAAGCAACAAAGACCCAAGAGAGAGCAAAGCACCGAGTCACCGAGTCACAGGGGAGTATCAGAAACCAGAAATATCTGCGGCGCACCAGATAACACGATACTGAACCCCAGCAGCCCCCGAGGGCCAAGAGCACAGAGAGCACACCAGCGGTGCCCAGGGCCTCGCCGTCGTCGCCTGTTGTGCAGCCACGCATGAGCATCTTCTCGGACGAGGACTACTTTGAGAGCGGCAGGTGAGGGCGCACAGACACAGAGGCAGAGAGGGGCGCCGGTGGCGGTGGCGGTGGCGGTGTGGCATCAGCGAGAATAACGACGACGGGGGGAGCCCACACCCCACATCCCTGCCGCCATTCAACCAATCGCCAATCAATCGCCAACCAATCGCCACTCCATCATCGATCGCCACCACGCGCCACACGCCCTCTGACCTGGGCCCACCTCCGCAGCGGCACAAGCAGCGGCCTCGGAGGACTCTTCCCCCAGCAGCAGCAGCAGCAGCAGCAGAGAGCAGCAGCAGGAGCAGCAGCAGCAGGAGAGAGCAGCGGCAGGCTGGCGTCGTCCCCGGGCTCCTCCTCCTCCCAGTTCAGCTACAAGGCCCCCAAGCAGCCCAAGCAGCCCCCCCACGACACCCCTGCAGCCACGCCCTCCTCAGCCATGCCGCGGCCCCCCGTGATGCACCACGCAGCCGTCCACGCCTTCAAGTAGTGCGTCCTGTCCTTGCCCTCCTCTGGCCCTCCCCCTGTCCCTGTCCCTGTCCCTGTCCCTGTCCCTGTCCCCCCGGCGCCACTGACGGCACAACACGCGGACACACGCAGCGAGGGAGCGCAGGCGGTGGCCCAGGGGAGGGTGGGGGCGGCCATCCTGGCGAGCAAGGCAGCGGGGGCAGGGCAGCCGGCGCTGCTGCTCTACCGGACGCAGACAGAGTACCTGTGCACGGCAGAGATCACGCCAGCCTTCTCCTTTGCCGTGAGCGCCCCTCGCCTCCTCGCTCACTTCCCTCGCCTCACTCCCTCGCTCACTCCCTCGCGCACACACACACACACACACACACACACACACACACACACANCCCGCCGCGGGCGTCGTGGCCGTCGACATCGCGGTGCCCAGGGCGGGCAAGGCCCTGGCCCCCGGCGACGTGGCCGGCGTCAAGTACACGGGGTGGCTGCAGGCCGAGAGCGGCGCCCTGGGCCAGCAGATCGACAGCAACGTGCAGCGCGACGGCTTCTTCAAGATCACCGTCGGCGAGCGCGCTGTCAGTCCTCCTCCCCTCTCTATCCTCCCATCCTCCCTCTCCTCCCTCTCCCTCTCCCTCTCCCACGCCTCATCACTGAGGGCCTCTGCAGGGCACCATCCTGGGCTGGCACGAGGGCCTCGTCGGCATGAAGAAGGGGGGCAAGCGCGTCGTCGTGCTGCCCCCGCAGTACGCCTACGGCAAGGAGGGCAACCCCCCCGCTGTCCCCCGCAACGCCACCCTCGTCTTCGAGCTCGAGGTCGTCCGCCTCAAGAAGGCCGCCGCCTCTGCCGCTGCCGCAGACCACCCCGCCGCCTCCCCCATCGCCCTCCCCACCTCGGACGTGCCCCCGCCAGCGCCCGCGCCCGGGTCCCTCTTCGAGAGCTTCCCCAGCCCAGCAGACGCTGACATGGTACCCACTCCTCCGTACGCACCTCGAGGGCTCACTCGGCACAACACCCCAGCAGGCACAGGACGCCCAGAAGGAGCAGCTCATGAAGAGGCTCGCCAAGGCAGGGGCCACAGCCGCCGTCCCCGGCATGGGCTACTCGCAGCCCCCCTCGCCTGCACACCACCCGCAGGCGTCGCCAGCACCCCAGGCTGCTGCCCCCGCCCCGCTGCAGATGCCCCAGCAGCAGCAGCAGCAGCCGCAGGCCGTGTACCCCCAGCAGGTGCAGCAGCAGCAGTACCCCAAGTACGACCAGCAGGTGGCGCTCTACGCGCCCATGCAGCAGCAGCAGCAGCCCCAGATGCAGCAGCCCGCCTACATCTACGCCCAGCAGCCCCAGCCCCAGACAGTCTACGTGCAGGCGCCCCCGCAGCCGCAGCCGCAGCCGCAGCCGCAGGCTCCGCAGGTGCGCCAGTGCTCTGTGTTTGGGAGGTGGTGGTTTCTTTGCGAGGCGCATTTTCGGGGGCGATCCCATAAGGGGCAGTGCTGCGCGAGCCCCGCGCCCCTTGGCTGGAGGTGCCCCAATTCAGCCTTTTTGTGTGTGGTGGGTGTGCCTTCTCTCTCGACCTCTACGAATTCTTATAGAGTCTCACGTTAGCAGAGTACCAACTGCTTCATGAGCTCAGAATTCGTGACAAAACAACATATCGCGGTTATCCCGGTCCATCTCAGCGTGGGATGTGCCCTTGTTCCAGTCGCGATCATCTTCAACCATCATTTTTCCTTTTGTCCGATTCAGATGACATCATTTTGCCCCAACACCGTCTCAATCTGGTTCTATTGCCTGGCGACCGCGACTACGACGACTACGACTACGACGAGGCGCAGGCGCAGGGGGCGTACGGGGGAGGGGCCGTGGGGGCGCTGGTGCAGCAGGGAGGGCTGAGCACGTCGGACGCGGTCAAGACGATGATCGAGGAGCGGGAGTTCCGGACCGAGGTCAAGGCGACGATGACGACGGTGAGCGCGCGCGTCGACGACCTGCACAAGAAGTTCGAGGAGCTGCGCGTGCCCCCGGGCAAGGGCGAGGCAGGCTCTGTGAGCGGCCTGCTGATCATCCAGACGCTGCAGCGCCTCGTGGACGAGAACGAGCGGCAGCGGCACGAGCTGGCCGAGCGGACCGAGACGGTGGACAGCCTGCGGCGCAAGATCATGGACCTCAACGACCGCAGCCAGCGCTTCATCGAGGAGAACTCGCGCATGCTCAGCTCCCGCGACGAGAGCCTCAAGCACACCATCGAGGAGATGCGCGCCCAGGTCGCCGCCCTGCAGTCGGACAAGGCCCGCGCAGAGCTCAGCTTCTCCGAGGCCACGGCCAGCGCCACCAAGCTCCAGACGCAGCTGGGCGCCGCCAACAGGGCCACGCTCGACGCCCAGGAGGACCTCAAGGCCGCCAGGGAGGCCGCAGCCAAGCTCGCCGCCGACCTCGAGGTGGCGACGGCGGCCAAGGCGCGCGTGGAGGAGCGCATGGCCCGGCTGCAGGAGCAGCTGAGGGAGCAGCAGGCGGCGATGCAGGAGCTCGAGGAGCAGCGGGACGCGCTGAGGCAGAAGCTCGAGGAGACGCAGGGGGCGCTGGCACGCGCGGACAAGGCCACTGCAGCGGCCAAGGCCAAGCACCAGGCCGACCTCAAGCAGATCGAGGAGGAGCGCGACGACGACCGCGAGGCCCACAAGGCGCAGATCGACCGCCTCAACCGCACCATCGCCAAGATGCACGCCAGCACAACGACACCCAGACACCCAGACACTCCCCGGCAGCTCACGACAGCGCACACCACCGCAGGCAGGCGTCCATACCCGACGCAGAGCAGATCGCGGCAGAGGTCGAGGAGAAGTGCACCGCCAAGGCCGCCCTCGCCGTCGAGGAGGCCAAGGCTGAGGCCCGCAGGGCCCGCGAGGCCCTGAAGAAGGTACACACTGCCACCGCGGCACCCCAGAGCGACGACGCCCCCTAACCAGCACAACACATCAAGGCCGAGGAGGAGCTGGAGAGCGAGCGCAACAGCAACGAGAAGCTGAGCTCCGACGTCGCAGAGGCCGCGGCGCGCGCAGACAAGGCGCAGCGGGAGAGGGACCGCGCCGAGGCAGCCCTCAGGGCGGCAGAGGAGCAGCGCAACGCAGGGGAGGCGCAGGTCGTGCAGGACCTCCGGGCGCAGCTGGCGCAGGCGCAGCAGAAGGAGGAGGAGGCGCGGGGCGCCCTGGCCGAGGCGGACAAGCAGCGCCAGATCGCCGAGGTCAAGAAGTGGGCCGAGGCCGAGCAGAAGGAGCGCGGGGCAGAGGCCGAGGCGGCGCAGCTGCGCCAGCGCATCGCGCAGCTCGAGACGGCGCTCGACAGCTCTGCCTCGACGCTCGCGGACAAGGTGCTCTCGCAGTCGGTGCACGAGGTGGCCGCAGCGGCGCCCGCGGTGGCCGCGCCCAGCGTCGAGGCCACAGAGACCATCGCGCGGCTCGAGGCGGAGCTGGCGGACGCGCGCAAGAGCCTGTCGGAGCTGCGCGCGGGCGCTGCCGAGCAGGAGGAGCTGAGGAGGCAGCTGCGCGACGCCCAGGGGGAGCTCGCCGAGGGCGCCAAGAAGACGGTCAAGTACATCAAGGACGTACGCTGGCCGCTCCTGCCCGCCGCAGGCGTCTGACGTGTGCGCTCGCAGGCGATGAGCAGCGTGTTCTACGCGCTGTCGGCGGAGTTTGAGACGGAGGAGGAGGAGGCCACGTTCAACGGCGAGCAGGTGATGACCGCCATCCGCTCCACCATCAAGGGCGCCACCATGGAGTTCATCCAGACCATCAACGAGGAGCTGCGCCCTGCTGCCCCTGTTGCCGCCCCTGCCCCTGCCGCTGCATCCCATGACGACGACGCCGCTGCCGCCACTACCACCGCCGCTGCTGCCGCGGTGGACGCCCCCGTGGCAGCAGCTGCCGAGGACTCGCACGAGGAGAGCGAGCCGCAGGCGGCCGAGGCCGCGGAGAGTGTCGAAGTGGCCCAGGAGCAGCCCGAGGTCCGCCAGGAGGCCGTCGAGGAGCCTGCCGCCGAGGAGAAGCCTGCGGAGTCCGCGAGCGAGGCCCCCGAGCCAGCAGCCGAGGAGAAGACCGACGTTGCCGTGGCCCAGAGCGACGAGCACCCCAGCGCCGCAGGGGCCGAGCCCGCAGAGGCCGCCCAGGACCCCCTGCAGCAGACGCAGCAAGAGACCGCGGCCGAGGCGCCTCTGCCGCTGGTGCCCGACGTGCCCGACGTGGCCGCTGCGGAGGAGAAGCAGGCAGAGGCCGAGGCGCCCAAGCAGGCGGGCGCTGGCCTCTTCGAGCAGGCGGTGGACGACGACGACTGGGACGACGACTCCAAGGGCGAGCCCGAGCCCTCCAAGGAGGAGCCTGAGCCCAGGCCCGAGCCCGAGCCCGCCGCTGAGTCTCAGCCCGCCGCCGCCGCCTCTGCCGAGGACAAGGTGCCCGACCCCGTCTCGGACCCCCTGGCCAGCAGCGCTCCCGAGGCGGCCAGCACGGAGCAGGAGCAGGAGCAGGAGGCACCCGCGGCACCCGCGGCCGCAGAGCCCGCAGCGGCAAGCAAGGAGGAGGAGGCACCTTCTGGCGCAGCAGCAGTCGCAGAGGAGGACGACGAGCCCAAGCCGCAGCCCCCGGCGCTGGGGGAGCAGCAGCAGCAGCAGCAGGAGAGGCCGCCCACGAGCACGGGGACGACGCCCAAGAAGGCGCTGGACCCCCTGTCGGCGCTGCTGGACGGCAACCTGGACAGCGACAGCGACGACGACATGTTCATGAGCAGCAAGCCCAAGCCCCCGCCAGCCCCCGCCGCAGAGTCGTCGGACGACATGTTCGCCAGCCTCACAGGGCCCGCCACGCCCAGGAAGCAGCCCACTGCCGTGACGGCCACCACGTCGACGCCGCCCAAGCCCGACAGCACGAGCCTGACCGCCGCCTCGGCCACTGCCGCCGCCGACGACGACATCTTCGCGTCTGTGGGGCGGGCCAAGCAGAAGGAGGCCCTCGCAGCCCTCGCCGGCGACGACGAGGAGGGCGGCCTCTTCCTCTGAGCCCTCGAGCCCCCCAGGCTCTCCCGCGCCCCCCGAGCAGGGCTCTGGGACTGAGGCGGCCAGCAAGGCGCTGCCGCGCAGGCCCGACAAGGCGCATCGCCACCCACCCTCTCGGCTCTGCGGCCCTCTGATCAATACAGACCACATTTGCCTAGGCCTCTCTGTCTGCCACACACACGCCACAACACGCCACACAGGCCACCAGACCAGGGCACAACACAACGCACGAAACGCACGAGGGCAGCACAGCAGCGCGGTCCGTCCCAAGACGCAACGCAGACAAGGGCGGAGCAGAGCAACAGACAAACAGAGGATCAGACCAACAGCGCGCCAGAGCGTCGTCCAACAAGCAAGGCAGCCTCTGTTGTGCGCCTGGCGCAGTGAGCAGCGCCATCGCGGTGCGCCGATGCGCCGGTGTGTTGGCCTCGTGTGCCCGCGGCTGTCTCTATCTCCCTCTCACCGCCCTGTCAGGCGCGGCGGCAGCAGCGCAGGGGCGGCCTCGCTCGTCCCCCCGCGCCCCGCTCTCTATTGCGCGGGCGCCGCCGTGGCCCCCTGGGCGGCCGCGGGCGCTGCGGCAGCGGCAGCGGCCGACGCGGGAGCGGGGGCGGCGGAGGCGTCGGCGGCGGCCTGGTACTGCTCGAGCTCGGCGTCGAGCTTGGCGCGCTTGGCGGCCTCGGCGTCGCCGCCGGCCATGTAGACGTCGAGGTCGTCGTTGAGCTTGTCCACCGACACCGGCCCCCCGCGGGCCCCGCGCCCCCCGCGCCCTCCGCGGCCCCCGCGCCCCCCGCGCCCCCCGCGGGCCCCGCGGCCGCGGCCACGCCCGCCTGGCGCAGCGGCGGCGGCGAGGGCACCGCGGGCACCGCGGCCGCGGCCACGGGCACCGCGCCCCCTGCCGCTGCTGCTGCCGCTGCCGGCAGAGACGTCGAGGACGCGGCGGCCCCCCTGCTGCTGCTGGGGGAGGTTGCGGGCGGCGGCGACGGCGGAGGAGCGGCGGGTGCGGGTGGCGTCGACGTGGGCGGTGAGCTTGGGGCCCATCTTGCTGAAGCGGGCGTCGAGGGTGAGGGGCTTGGCGGCGCCCTCGGCCCCCGCCCCCGTCGTCACGATCCTGCGCGACATCTGCTCTGCTCTGCTGCTGCTGCTCTGGCTCTGGCCTGCTGCTCCCGAGCGCCGTCGTCATCAGTAGGGTGGGGGCGACCGAGGCGAGGGAGCGCCTCTCTTGTTTGCAACAACTCGTTCTTTTTTGAAAAAGGGCGCGCAGGCAGCGGAGCAGCGGAGCAGCACAGGGGCTGAGGCAGCGGCAGGGCAGCGGCTGGCAGGGGGAGGGGCGGGGCGCGGGGGAGGAGGGAGAGGGGGCGAGGGCGGGCGGCACACTTGAAGGAAGGGAGTGGAGCGGGGCGTGCGAGAGCGGCGCAAGGTCACCAAAGAGTGTTTTGGAGAGGGCGCCCAGGCAGCGGTTCAAACAGAGATACCGCCCAGGATCTCGCGTGGCGGTGGTGGTGGTGTATCGCGAGCGAAAACAACACAAGAGACCACAATATCTTTTGTTGTCGCCACCACCAGCGCCACAACACCCCAAGCACCGGCAGCAGCAGCAGCAGCGGCAACGAGAGAGCAGAGGAGATGAGCATCAAGGTGACGGCGCAGGCGCGGCAGCCCCAGGAGGCGGTGCAGCTCGAGGGCGGGAGGGCGCCCTCGTCGGGCTGCTTCGCCAGCCACGCCAAGGCGGCGCCCGCGGCACCCGCACACCCCATCGAGGCCCTCCAGGCCACCGTGCGCCACCACAGCCACCACAGCCACCACAGCGATGCGATACCAGGCGTGGCAGGACTGACGGGGAGGGGGGTGGGTGGGGCAGATGGCGAGGGAGAGGAGGGGGGAGGCCGGGGGCATGACGACGGGGGTGGCGCAGGCGACGTACGGCCTGGGCTTTGGCGTGCGCGCCCGCATGGAGACGCACATACTGGGGCGCCTGCCCCTGCGCCTGCCGGGCCTCGGGGCCTCCCACGCTGCCCTCGAGACACTGCTCGGCTACGACGACGATATCGACTACGCCGACTACCTCGGCCCCGGTACTCCTCCTCTCTCCCTCTCTCCTCCTCCTCCTCCCTCTCTGTGTGCCCCTCTGACCCCCTCTGACCCCCTCGCCCACGCGCAGATGTCACGCGCGACTCGTTTGACCTGCACGAGGTCATGGAGGCCCAGCTCGGCCTCTGAGCGCCCAATACCCCCTGCTGCGCCACGGGGCCCGCAGGCAGCGCAGGCAGCACAGCACACACGCGCCCCCGGCTCCACGTGAGCGCAGAGCCACAGAGCCACAGAGCACACAAGAGAAGAACAATGACCGTGGCCTCTGCCGCTCTCTTGTCTAGGCTGACACCACCCTCACCGCCTGCGTTGCGCTGGGCTTGTTCGTACGCCAGGCGTCGCCCCGTGTCACCCAAGCCACGAGCATGGCCGCCATTCCGCAGTGTTGCAGAGGGCTCCCCAGACACTGAGGGAGCGTGAGACATACGATCTCCACTGGCTTTGCTTGCTTGCTGGGCAGTGTGGCCTTGGCTGCTGTCTCTGCCACGTGCGTGCGTGTGCGTGTGCGTGCGTGTGTGCGTGTGCATGTGTGCATGCGTGGTGCTGTGGATGTGGCTGCTGCTGGCTGCCCTCAGCATGCTGTTTGGTGCTGCAGCGCCAGAGGTCCAGCAGATCCGAGTGGTGATGCGCACCGGGGCTCCGGGCTGCTGCTCGCTGCTGGCGCCCTGTGCTGGCCACCACGCGCGCGCGCTGGGCAGCCGCCTCCTCAGCGTTTGGCCGCCGCAGGGGACCCCAGCGCCAGGGGAGTCACGTGCGGGGGCTGCGGCAGCTGCCTGCGCACTCCCTGCTGCTGGGGGCTCTGCGCCAGGGCGGCCCCCGCTGCGGGCGACTGGGGCGTGGACCCCGTGCTGTGCCTCAGCCCCTGGGGCGGCGGGCTCCTCGCGGGCGGCGCTGCTGCTGCTGCGCCCGTGGGCGGCGACGGGGGCGCAGACCCCGGGTGAGCGGGGGCGGGCGGCAGCTGGGGCGCCACGACGGGCGACGGGGGGCCCGCCGACGCCGTCCCCGACGAGAGGCGCTGCGCGGGGCGCCGCAGCGTGCAGTACTGCGAGGCGCCCGCCGAGGCTGTGCCGCCAGCGACCGCGTGCGTGGACTTGGAGCGGCGGGCTGCGATGACCTGGTCGCAGTCGACAACGGCGAGCCTGCTGGGGGGCGTCGAGTTGCCAAACGAGGGCCTGCGGACGGGCTGGGGCGCCGAGAGCGAGGCCGCCGCCTGGTGTTGCCCCTGCGCTGCCGCTGCCGCTGGCGACGCCGTGGCGCTGCCGTTGCTGCCCCTGAGGTCGTCGGGGGGCGTGGCACAGGCCGACAGGGGCGACGGGGGCGACGAGGACGAGGAGATGGCGATCGAGGGAGAGGCCGCCGTGTCGGGGGCCGGGGCCGGGCCAGCGCGCAGGAGGGCCAGCTGCTTGTCGATGGCCGCGAGCTCCTCGGCGAGGGAGGCCGCGATGGACTTGGCCCTCGCGACGCTGCCCGCGTGTGCGTGCGTGCGTGTGTGCGCGGGTGAGCGCCAGCGGGAGCGGGGTGGCTGCGGGCGGCGCACGTCTCCTTGTCCTTCTTCTTCTTGTCCGAGAGGAGGATCGTCTTGGTGCTCTTGAGCTGCGTCTCCAGCAGGTCCCGCTGCTCTGTCAGCCGCGCCAGCTCCGCCGTCCTCCGCGCGTCCTCCGAGAGTGTGCGCGCCCTGGCGGGCGTGCAGACAGGGGCTGGGGACACGCTGCCAAGGCCAGCGCCGCCGGCGGCAGCAGCCTGGGCCATGCGCTTCTTTTCCCTCTCTCGCTCGAGCAGCAGCTCGTCCGGCGTCTTGGGCGGCACCGACGACACCAGGGGCGACGAGGGCGAAGAGACTGCGGAGGAGGTGGATGCGGAAGCAGCAGAGGCCGGGGCAGCGGCCACGGAGGGGGAGGCGGGGACGGGCATGGCGCTGGAGAGGGAGTTGCCGAGGATCTTCTCCTGCATCATCGAGAGCTTCTTCCTGGCCTCCTTCTCGTCGTGGACGCTCGTCTCGAAGATCTTGACCCACACGTCCCTCGCCGCAGCTGTCTCGCAGTCGAGTATCATGATGGGCTTCTTCTCGCCGTACTTGATCACGTCCAGTTGCTCTGCAGGGCCCGAGCACACCACCGCAGCAGCACACACTCAGCAATCTGCAGCACCCTAATGGCAGCGAGCGGGCGAGGGGCGAGGGGCGAGGGGCGAGAGGCGACGGGGACCAGCGTTGGAGGGGGCCAGCTGGCACTGTGCAGACGAGTGCGAGAAGAGGTACTTGTAGCGGAGGGGGCCCTCGGCCTTGGTGACGAGGATGAGGTCGTTGAAGAGGAACAGCCGGATCTCGGTGCTCTTGCCGTGCTTCCTCAGCGAGCCCTCCTTCACGAGCCTCCTGCTCGGCTGGATCAATTGCTGCGGCGGCGCCGTGGTGAGTCGGGGGCGACAGCAGCAGGCAGAGAGGCGGGCGTGGTACAAAGTCCTTGGGCTTGGAGCCGAGGTTGCCGTCGACCTGCACGACAAAGACGAGGTTCTCCGCCTGGCGCTTCTTCTCGTTGAGGAGGAGGGCCGCCGACTGCATGCGGGCGATGGTGTCGCGCAGCAGCTCCGAGTCGGGGTGCTCGGGCCACGTGTGCTTGCTGAGGTCCGAGAGCAGCAGGAGGTAGCGGGGCACGCGCTGCACAGGCTGGATGAGGTAGGCCTCGAGGTCCAGCCTCTTGGTGTTGAGGGGGTTGTCGACGCAGGCCTGGCGCGAGCGAGCGAGGACGCGGAAGAGTGAGTGAATGAGTGCGAGAGAGAGAGAGAGAGAGAGAGAGCAGAGATGCGTGCCTGGAGCCAGGCGGTGAACTTCTCCTTCTTCTTGAGCTGGGTGACGAGGGTGAGGGCCTTGTCGTAGTTGGTCACGTAGTTGGTGTAGAGGGGCAGGAAGCCGACCATGTTCTTGAAGGTCTTGGCGAGGCACGTGTTGTGCGACCACTTTTCGCTGATGGGGCGCAGCTCGCGCAGCAGCTCGTGGCCCAGCGTGGCCAGCACCTCGATGTCCGAGAAGATGGTGTACACGTTCTCCTTGGTGAAGATGCCGCCGGCGCTGGCCTTGGGGTCCTTGGCCAGCTCGGCCATGGGGCGCAGGAAGAGCTGCATGCACATCTCCAGGTTGGCGATGTACGACTCCTCCGTCTCCAGTATCTCCCGCACCACCCGCTTCCTGTACGCCACGTCCCGCACTGCTCAGCCCCCCACAGCGCAGCACGCGCATCACCAGTGAGCGCGGGCGGGTGGCGGGCGCTGCTGTGCCGGCTGACCGATCTTCTTGTATGCCTTGCGCTGCTTGTAGCCGTGCCACACCGCCTGGAACCGCGCAAAGCCCTTCTCGATGCGGTCCACTGCGCTCGGCCCAAGGGTCCACCAGCGGCGGCAGCAGCAGTGCAGAGCAGGCGGTCAGTAGGGCTGCGGCCAGGGAGGCGCTGGCTGCGGAGGGTAGAGAGAGAGCGAGAGAGCGGAGGAGGAGGAGGAGGAGGAGGAGGAGCAGAGGCAGACATGCGATCTTGTTCTCTCCGCCGGCGTAGAGGGCGAGCTGCCTGCGGACGACAGCCTCGCTGACCCTGACTCTGCCGCGGCACTGCAGCGGGCAGCGGGGGGCCCTCAGTGGGCGCCGAGGGCCAAGGGGCGCACGATGGGGGCCTTGGGCCTGCAGAGGGCGATGCTTGCGCGGAGGGCGTCGAGCTGGGCCCTGGGCATGGCGAGGCGGAGGGCGGGGTCCACGAGCTGGGCGGGGTCGCGCATGAGGGGCCCCGCGTAGCCCCTGCGCTGGGCCTCGCGGGCAAAGGCGGCGAGGCAGTCGACGACCCTGGGGAGCCTCTGCGGGGTGCGGGGCAGGTGTGAGAGTGTGAGAGAGAGAGTGAGAGAGAGGGATGGAGGTGCCTGGGGGATGCCGAGGTCGGCGTCGAGGAAGCGCAGGTGGCGGGGGAGGGCGAAGGACTCCTCCATGGCGGCGAGGAAGAACATGATGTTCTCGCGGAGGCGGAAGGGCGTGGAGGTCTCGCCGTGCACCTGGGGGATGCAGGCCCCGTCCACCTCGCGCGCCAGGTAGCAGAGCACCACCCCCGTCCGCAGCGCCCCCAGCAGGTCCTCCTGCGCCATCCCCCCCCCACCCTCGTCGGCGGTGCCCGGGCCCCCTGGTGCGCCCTGGTGCGGGGGGCGGGGCAGGGCAGCGCACGCCCAGGCGGATGCTCAGGACCTCCTCGATCCAGAGGCGCACAGCCCGCAGCGTCGCCAAGTGCTCGTCCACCTGCGCCCCTCCTCCTCGTCAGCTCCTGCCAGCCCCTCTTCCCTCCCCCTCGTGCCCCAGCATCCGCACCTCTGCGTCGCTGATGCCGCTGCTGTCCCCTGCTCCCCCTCTGCCGCTGCTGCCGCTGGCCCGCGGCCCCTGCTGCTGCTGCTGCTGCTGCGGGGGTCCTCCTCCTGCGGGTGCTGCTGCTGCGGGAGCTGCGGGTGGCGGTGCGGTCGACATGGCGGCGCTGCTCGCTGCTCGCTGCTCGTTGCTCGCTGTCGCTGTCGGCGCGGTGGCGATGCTGGGGCACCCGGCCTCTGATCAGGCGCTGCGCTGGGCCTCCTCTGCTGCTGCCGCGGTGGCGTGCGCGTGCGGGCGTGTGCGAGGTGTGCGAGCCCTGGCCCTCGTGCCCTCGACGATTTCTCTATATTTTATTAGCGCTCTCGCTTCCTCCGGATATTTATGGCGCCCTACCCGCACGTCCAGCCCCACTGCTCAGCACACCCACACTGCATCGCCAGTACAAAACGGACCTCCTCCCCTCCCCTCTGCCCCTCGTTTTCTGACCCACTCCGCCGCTACTCGCCCTCCCCGCCTCTCCCCTCCCTATACGCACACATGTATGGCTGCTCCCCTCCTCTCTCTCTCTCCCAAAATTCAAAAATTCCTCCCCACTTACTTCGCTTACGAGGGAAGCAAACAAACGAAAAACCAAGCCACCAAACCGGAGAAGAAAAATTGGCTCTGTTTGTTTGTTGCCTTCACTCTCCCGGCTCGGGGGGCGGCGCAAGGACCAGAGTCTCGGCGGTACGCGCAGAGAGGCGGTTGCACCGGGCGGGCGTTGCGCACAACACAATCTACGAGTATTCCTGCGGAGTATCGCATTGAAAAGTGTGGATTTCGAGAAATAGTGCAACCGAGGAAGGTGCGCAAGACGGACAAAGGACAGAGGCAGGCCAGGCTAAGCGAGGTGAGCCGAGTCCCCTGTGCCACTAGGACCAGCCGCGGAGAGTGCACCAGCGTAAGAGATCATGTGGACAATGCATCTGCAAGCACATTCTGAAGTGCAGGATCACGTGACATACTCCGCACTTTTTCCTAGGTTATTCACCAGCATGAAATGCTCTTCCTGCATACAAATACAAACCCGGGGATGAAAAAACTGCGCCAATTTGTGTTTTCTTTATACGGCGGGGAGTGGTAGATAGGCAAAACAGATTTCCTAAGCCGGGAATTGAACCCGGGGCAGCCAGGTGAAAGCCGGCTATGTTACCTACTACACCACTTAGGATTATTCCGATCATAACAGCGTTCATTTCGAGACGAGAGGCCTCCCGGGGGAGGTGTGAGCCGAGACAGCAGTGGGCAGGCAGGCGGGGGCCGATGGCCGGGGGCCACTGGGGGGGCGATCTCAGCATTGCCGCGGGGCGAGGGAGCGGGGCGGGTCAGAAGGCGGGGGCGGGGGCGTAGGGGGAGCAGCGGACGATGCCGCGGGGCGAGGGGCGCTGGCAGGCGGGGCACGCGAAGGCGTCGCCGTCGGCCTCGCGCAGCGCCCAGAGGCAGTGGTAGCACCCCGCGTGCCGCCCGCACGCCTCTGCCCTGTGGGGCGTCTGCGCGGGGGCCGCCCCGCACACGCAGCAGCGCAGCGCCCCCGCGGCCTCGTCCTCGGCAGGGGCCTCGGCGGGGCTGCGCTTGGGGGCAGCGCGGAGCAGGCGGAGCAGCGGGGCGGCGGCGCGGGCGAGGGCGCGGCGGAGGGGGGCCGAGGCGGCCAGCGGGGCGGCGGCGAGGGCGAGGCCGGTGAGGGCCTCCCAGAGGAGCTGGGCGCGCATGGGGCCGTGGAGGAGGCGCCTGCGGAGGGCGGGGTCTGCGACGCGCATGCGCTGGCCGAGGGCGCGGAGGGCGAGGCTCGCGTAGGCGCCCCGCAGCAGGAACACCCCCGCGTTGAGCGCCGCCGCCACGCGCCCCGCCCCCTCGAGCCGCGCGGCCCAGCGCCCCAGGGGGCCGCCCAGGGCCGCCGCGCGGGCGAGGGCCCAGGGGGCGGCGACTGCGACGAGGCCGGCGGCGAGCCTGCGGCCGAGGCCGAGGGGGGCGGCGGGGCAGATGTTCTGGAGCTCGGCGCCGTACGAGTTGCCCCGCGCGAGCGTCGTGGCGGCCCAGACGAGGGCTGCGCCCAGGGCCCCCACCTCGGGCTGGGCGGCGCTGAGCCCCGGCAGCACGGGGGCGAGGGCGCGGGCCAGGGCGTCGCCCACGAGGGCCGCCAGCTGGGCGTCGAGGGCCAGGGCGTCCAGCTGGCTCACGCGGGGCGCTGGGGCCCCCGCAGCGAGCGCAGCAGCGGCAGCGGCAGAGGCGAGGGCAGCCGAGGCTGAGGCCGGGGCAGGGGCTGGGGCTGGGAGAGAGGCGGAGAGAGGGCCCCGGCTCTGCGCTGCAAAGGCGGCGAGGGCCTGGGAGGGGCGCGCCCACTCGCGCTCCCACTCGGTGCGGAGGGCAGGGAGGTCGTCCATCGCGTGCTGCGGGCTGCGTGCGGCTGCGTGTGAGCGAGGGCTGCGGTGTGACTGTGCTGCGTACCGAGTGACTGTGACTGTGAGCGGGGGGGATGCAGATATTTTGAGGGGGGATGGAGGGGGTGAGGAGATATTCTGAGGGGCGGTGGTTAACAACAAACGAGCCCAGAGCCATAGCGAGAGCGGCCGTGGCGCAGCGCCCAGCGACAGCAGACAGCAGAGCGACCAGCGAGACAAGAGAGAAGAGAAGAGGCCACCTGCCAGAGAGAGAGAGATGTCGGTCAAGGGCTTCCACGAGTTCCTGGGGGAGCGCAGGCTCCTGCGCACCTCCCCCGTCCGGGAGCTGCGCGGCGTCGTCCTCCCCATCGACGCCGCCCACTGGCTCCTCGCCCTCCTCCAGCTCCAGGCCCGCCCTGCTCTCCTCCTCCTTCCTCCTCTCGCTCTCTCGCTCTCTCACACTCTCTGACACTCGCCGCAGCCCCGCTCCCTCCAGCAGCAGCAGCAGCAGGGGCAGCAGCAGGGGCAGCAGCAGCAGGGGGCGTCGTCGTCGACGGCGTCGTCGCCGGCCAGCACGCCGCGGCAGGGGGTGCGTGCGCCAGCGCCGGCGTGGCAGTTTGCGGGGGCAGCGCTGGGCTCGTGGCCCTGGGTGGCGGGGGCCGCTGCCCGCGACCTCGCGTGCCTCGTGTCGGCGGGCGCGCGCCCCGTGGTGGTGCTGCCGGGCCTCGAGGTGCCAGCGGCGGCGTCGGCAGCGGCGCAGCTGCGGCGGCTGGCGGGGGCGACGCAGGGGGCGGCCAGCGCAGCGCGCGCGTGGGAGGCCCTGGGGGCGGGCGAGGCCGACGAGGGGCGCCAGCAGCTGCAGGCCTACTGCTACCACGCGTGGTCCTGCGCGGGCGCCGGGGGGGCCGCGGGGGCCGCGGGGGCCAGCGCGCCGTCGTCCCCGTCGGGGGGGGCCCCGGGGGCGCCGTGGCCGGCGGGGTGCACGCTGGCGGGGGTGCGGGAGCTGCAGGAGGCGCTGGCGGGCGCTGCGCGGTCCTGCGGCGTGGCGTGCGTGCGGGCGCCGCGGCTGGCGGTGGCGCAGGCGGCGGCCATGGGGCAGCAGCACGGGGCCCCGGTGCTGAGCGGGGCCGAGGCGGCCATGTTCGGGGCGGGGCGCGTGGTGGTGGCGCTCGACGCGGAGCGCGGGGTCTTTGAGTGGGTCGACGCCGTGGCGCTGGTCCGCGACTACAACATCAGCCACGAGCAGCTCCTCGACGCCTGCGTCCTCGCTGGCACGGACGTCACTGAGCTCATCCCCGTCATGCCCCCGCGCCAGTCCTTCCGCTGGGCCCTCAGCAGCATCCGCCAGTCCCGCTCGGGCAGGGGCGTCCTCAGCTCCCGTGAGTCTCCGCCCCCTGCCCTGCCCTGCGCTCTCTCCCTCACTCTCACCCGCACCCTCGCAGTGAGCAACGAGCCGCACACGCAGAAGGTGACGGCGGGCCACTACAGCTCCTTCATGCGCTCGGTGGCCCTCATCAAGCACCACCCCGTCTTCACGCTCGGCGGCGTGCGCTCCCCCCCTTGCTCCTTGCCCGCGGCCCCGCGCTGCTGACGGCGCTGGCCCCCTGCCCTCCCGTCGCGTGCCGCGCAGTGCTGCGAGCCGCTGCAGAAGGAGACGAGCCCCGATGACCTGGGGGAGGTCGTGGGGCCGATGCTGCCGCACGAGCTGATGTTCCTGCTCTTCGCGGGCGTCGTGTCGCCGCGCGTGCCCAACTACCTCGTGACGGGGGCGCTCTACGACGGCGTCCCCGTGGCCGACACGGAGGAGTACCGGGGGCTCGTGGCCGAGCTGCTGGGGCTGCGGGGCAAGACGCTGGGCACGCTGACGAGCGCTCTGTGCAAGCAGCTGCAGGGCGTCTCCGTCACCTACACGAGCTGGTGCTCGGAGGAGCCCGCCCCTCTCGCCCACTCGCCCGACGACGTGCCCCCCGACATGCGCGTCATGGGCGAGGCCGACATCGACGCAGAGCTCGCCGCCGTCTCCCGCGCAGAGGTCGACCTCGCCTTTGTGCTGCAGGCCCAGGCGCGCAAGGTCGCCGCTGCCGACGCCAGGGCAGCCCAGCAGCAGGGGCAGCAGCAGCAGCAGCAGGTGTTCATCGACTACGTGGCGCCCCACGCGAGGATCGAGCCCATCACGCACATCAAGCCGGCGCTCGTGTACACGCTGACGCAGGGCCTCGTCAGTGCGTCGGGCAAGGCGCTGGCAGGGGCACGCGACTGACACAGAGCGCGCGCAGTGATGGACCACATCAGCGGAGAGGACGGCAGGCTGACGGCCGTGGGGACGGTGCTCGCAGAGGCGCTGGGCAAGCGGCACGTGGAGAGCGCCGAGCAGCTGCTGGTGGCGCTGGAGCTGCTGCACGCGGGCTACCTCAGCGCGGAGCCCCTCAAGGCGCTGCACGCGCCCTCGAACGCGTACGACAGCGCCGTACCGCGCGAGGTCCGCCTGCTCTCGCGCGTCTTCAGCCTCCTCCCCATGCGCTTCAAGGCACGTCTCCCCTGCCTCCGCTGCCGCCGCCGCCGCTGCCGTGCTCACAGTGGGCCAGGGGGTAGCGTGGTCGGGGCCCATCGACTTTGACCTCACGGCGTTCCACTGCATCGTGGGGGCTTTCTGCGACACGCTGCGCGACCTCTTCGAGATGCTGCTCGTCTCGTTTGTGCTGCGCCGCAGGATCAGCCTCGCGCTCACCGACTACGCCACCATCTCCTCCAAGTGCGCCCGCGCCCGCTGCCCCCGACCTCCCGGCACGGCACGCGACTGACCCGCGCTCGCACGCACAGGCTGCCCTTTGGGCTGGAGAGGAACACGGGGCTGGGGCTGGCCGTCCGCGAGCTCTGCATGATCCACGCGAGCAGCAGCGAGGGCGGGCAGGTGCAGGAGAAGCTGGCGGCCGCGTTCGGGGAGTCGCCCGCGGACCTCTTGGGGGACCTGGGCCGCGGCATCCGCTTCTGGTTCGGCGTGCTGACGATGGCGCAGGTGCTGTGCGGCCACGGCCTCGTCGAGTCCACCGTCGCCACCGACTTTGTGCAGGCCAACGCCCTGCTGGCCAGCGTCTGTGCCAGCGTGCCCACCCTCGCCGAGGCCTACGAGCACGCGAGGGTCTCGCACTGATGAGCGCAAACACCCCGTGAGACAACTAGCTTCCCCGTCGTTCCTGGCCCAAGCCCCGCGTTCCTTCTCTGCGTCCGCCCGCTTGTGTCCAGCTCTGGCTCTGGCAGCGGCGCCGCAACGAGCGAGGAAGGGACTCCCGTTCTCGCGACAGCAGCTCGTGCTTCAGGCGCAGCAACAGATGAACGCGCTGGGATGCCCTCGTCGGCGTACTCCGTTCTATCGCCGGTGTCTGTGAAGCTGGCATCGTCGACGCCGTTCAGGGGCCTACAGGCGAGATACGTACTCTCGCTTCGAGGGCAGCTCGAACCACGTAGAGATCCGTGTCTCCGGGACCGACGGCATCGCCTATGTCGTCGGGAGGCTGTGGGCCGGCAGCACAGCCAGGCCTATGGCGGTACGGGCCACGCCTGTGAGGCACGCGCAAGCATCAGTTCGCCCCTGCTTTGTACTGCCAGCGACGACGTCAACCCCGGCAAAGGAGCGCGTGGGGCGCAGCATGCTCCAAGGTGTCGTGGCCCACTGGTGGCACTCGATGCTGCGGACGAGGCAGAGCTCTGCTGATGGAGGACAGCGAGTCGCACTGCAGCGCAGTCCAGTCGCTGAAATCCGGCTCCGTCAATGTGCTGGCCGAACGAGCACCCGCCTCAGAAGAGCCCCGCGGGGTCGGCGCTATCAGGGCTCCATCTGCTCCGGACATGCGGGGCCGCGGCGACTGAGCACGCAATCGCGGCGTGGCAGCTGTGCATTTTCCGCCACTGCAATGCCTGCAGGTGGGTAGCCCAAGTGCACCGAGCAGAAACCCGTGGATTGCTGACGTCTGCCATCCACGTACCAGATCCGCCACAGCGCACCCCTTCACTCTGTTATTTCTCTCCGACCACGAGGACAGCAGAGCAGCAAGTGACCGATGGCCAGCAGCAGCGACGCACAGCCGACAGACAGCGCAGCGAGGCCGCGGGTGGCCCTCCTCTACATGAGCCTCACGGGCAACACCAAGCACGTGGCGGAGCTCCTGCGCGACGCCCTCGCCAGCGAGCACTTTGAGGCCACCGCCGTGGACGTCACGGGCCCCGCGGGCGGCGCCGAGTACGAGGCTGCCGCTGAGGCCGCTGCGCACTGCGACGCCATCGCGGTGGGCGGCCTCGCGTACTTCTGGCGCGAGCCCTCCAAGCTGCGCCACGTCATCGAGAGCATCCCCGCCAACCTCGTGCGAGGTGCGCTGTGCTGTGCACGACACTCAGACGAGCGGCAGCGAGGCTCAACGGGTCACTAACTCAACGCAACGCAGGCAAGCCCGCCTTCGTCTTCGGCACGGCGGGCGGGCACGAGGTCATGCTGCTGCAGAACCTGGCCGAGGCCCTGTCGCGCAAGGGCGCCATCGTCGTGGGGTCGCTGGTCGTGTACGCGCCGCCCAACTACTCAGTGTGGGCGCCACCGGCGGGCACGCGGACCGAGTGGGGCAGCAGCGAGCGCAGCAAGCCCGCCCAGTTCGTCCGCTCCATCGCAGCGCAGCTGAGGGCCGGCAGCGCGGCGCAGCCCGTGACGGTGCGGGCGTCGCTGGCAGCGCGCGTAGTGTCGTGGTTCGGGACAGACGCGAGGGCGAGGAGCTGGCTGGGCCCTGTCACCGTGGACCCCGACCAGTGCATCAAGTGCGGCCTCTGCGCGCGCAGGTGCCCCCACGGGGCGCTGGCCATCGAGGAGGGTGGGCTGCCCGTGTGGGACGAGCAGGCGTGCGTGGGGTGCTGCAGGTGCATCAACAGCTGCCCCAAGGGGGCCATCGCCAGCCCCTCCACGAGGGGCAAGCGCCGCTACCAGTTCTCCCCCGACGTCTGCGTCGACGGTGACTTCGCCACCAGGAACGTCGCCAGCAGCAGTGCGCAGCAGGCACAGGCACAGTGAGCGCTGGGCTGGTCTATCAATAACAAGGGCCAAATGTGCTGCAGTTCTTATTCCCCCTCTGCAATACGAATGTCTGTTGTTCAGGGTTCTATTTGTTCTGAGAGCCTCGGGTGCGCACTGCTGCTGCTTCAACAGGGCGTCGGGGCTGCGCCGCTGTGAGGTGCTGATGGCCACACAGGATGCACATCGCGACCGGCTTTCGGAAACAAGGGATCGGTGCGGTGGTTGTGCGGGTGGAGCAGTAGGGGCTCAACAATTGTGAGCCGCGTGTGCTGCACCTCTGTTAACTTGTCGCGCGGCTGCAACGAGCAACTACAGCGGGCGAGAGCCATGGATCCGCGACCGACCTGCGAGCAGGGTACGCGGGTATGAGCATTTGAACAGTGCCGCAGTGACTCGGAGAGGCTGGGATCGCCGAGGCGGCAATGCACTTTCCATGCCTTGGAATACACGCGTATTCGAACCGTACCGACATGGATTCTGCGAATTAGGCGGAAATACACAACAGACCGCAAGGATTGTTGACGTTGTTGCGATCCCGCCGCCCTCCGCCACGTGATTGCACTGCACCTGGCAGCCCTCCCCTCTCACTTCTACTTTGTGCACTGCAGACGAGATAGATGGCCAGCAGCAGCAGCAGCAGCAGCAGAAGCAACAGCAGCGAGGCCGAGGCGCAGAGAGCCCTCTGCAGCGCCAACAGCGCAGCGAGGCCGCGGGTGGCCCTCCTCTACATGAGCCTCGCAGGCAACACGAGGCGCCTGGCCCTGCTGCTGCGCGACGCCCTCGTCAGCGAGCACCTTGAGGCCACCGCCGTGGACGTCACGGGGCCCGCGGGCGGCGCCGAGTACGAGGCTGCCGCTGAGGCCGCTGCGCACTGCGACGCCATCGCGGTGGGCGGCCTCGCGTACTTCTGGCGCGAGCCCTCCAAGTTGCGCCACGTCATCGAGAGCATCCCCGCCAACCTCGTGCGAGGTGCGCTGCGCACGACACTCAGACGAGCGGCAGCGAAGCTCAACATACTTAACTCAACGCAACGCAGGCAAGCCCGCCTTTGTCTTCGGCTGTGCTGGAACGCTCGAGGGCGCGCTGCTGCACAGCACGGCTGGCGGTCTCTCGCGCAAGGGTGCCGTCGTCGTGGGGACTCTGCTCGTGCGTGCGCCCTCCAACAACGGAGAGTGGGCGCCTGTGTCGGGCACGCCGCAAGAGCAGTGGGGCAGCAAGCCCTTCCAGTTCGTGCGCTCCATTGCGGCGCAGCTGAGGGCTGGCAGCGCGGCGCAGCCCATCCCTGCGGGGGCCTCGCCGGCCTCCCACTCGGTGTCGCCGTTCGGGGCAGACGGCAGGGCCAGAGAGACCCTGGGCGCCGACCAGTGCGCCACGTGCGGCCTCTGCGGGCAGGCGTGCTCCCACGGGGCACTGGCTCCCCAGGAAGGCGGACAACAGGCGCCCGTTGTGAGCACGCGCCAGTACCGGCTGTCGCGCGCTCTGTGCGCCACCAGCGACTTGGCCCAACAGGGGCGTTGGTGACAGTAAGCAGTGCGCAGCGGGACTCGCTCAACAGACACGGAGCAAACAGCGCAACACAGACAGACGCGGCACAAAAACTGATTTGGGGGAGTGGGCCAACGCCACTGGCCAACTGCCTGCTGAGCGCAGCCGGCGTTGCCACCCGGCCATCTGCAGAGGAGCCCGCTGCTGGCTGCCCCACGGACTCTCTCGGCACGTGTGCTGCGGCAACAGCACGACCCTGGCTTGAATCAGAGTGAAGGCACAGCACAGCAAAACAGAGGCAGCGCGAGGCGAGACGGAGCGAGTCTGGTAGTGTTTGTGTCCTCTTGATCGATTCTGGCCGTGCGCTCACATTCGCCTGCGCTTTCTCCGTGACGAGAGCGGCAGGGGCGATGCTGGCGGCGGCTGCTGCGCCCGCTTGCCCCTGCTGCTCTCGCTCGCCTCTCCCCCGCCCTCGCCCTCGCCCTCGCCAGCGCCGCCTCGGGCAGCGCCGGGCGCCTCCTGCTTCCCAGTCGCGGCAGCACTCGCGGGGGCGCCGGCACTCGGCTCTGGCGGCCGCGGCTGCGCGGGGGACACGGCGGAGCCGGGGGCGTCGTCGTCGTCGTCGTCCGAGAGCTGCGGGGGCACAGGCTCACCGGCGACGACCTGGACGTCGGGGGGGCCCTCGAGGAGCTGGTAGAAGAAGATGTAGCCGTTGGCCGTGGCCTCTGCGAGCACCTGCTCGGCCGAGACGGCCGAGACGGCGCTGTCGTTGAAGTGCGCCCACTCGCCGCTGCTGCCGCTGCCGGGGGCGTCGCAGCAGAAGGCCGTGTAGTGGCCCGTCACGAGGCGCGAGCCGTAGTGGCAGACGAGCGAGCGCAGGCCGTACCTCGTCTGGCGCCCCGCGGCGCCGCTGCAGAAGGGCGCCACGTCGAGCACCAGCGGCACGCGCACGGGCCGCGTGACCTTGTAGCACGCGCCCCGCGTGGGCATCGGGCAGTTGAACCGCTTGAGCACCGCGCACAGCACCCGCGGCAGCCCCGCCCCCTGCAGCAGCAGCTGCTTGGCCGCCGCCACGCGCCGCCCGCAGCCCTCGCACTCGTACGCCCCGCCGTCGAGCGCCTCCTCCGCCGTGAAGCTCCGCAGGCAGTCCTCCAGCGCGGCCGCCTCGCTCGCGCCCCCGCCCCCTGCTGCTGCTGCTGCTGCTGCTGCGGGGGCGGCGGCGGCGGGACGACCTTGCGGGGCCTGCCGGGCTTGCGCTTGGGCGGCGGGGCGGCGGCAGAGGCGGCCGAGGGGGCCGAGGGGGCGGGGGGCGCGGTGCCCGGGATGTCGAGGGCGAGGTCGAGGAACTTCTCGCAGCGGCTCGAGACGTGGCCGCAGCGCCTGCAGACGACGCGGGACTCGAGGGCGCCCTCGAAGAGCGCGCTGACGACCGAGGGCGAGGCCGCCGAGTCGGCCGTCTCGCTGCGGAGGCGGTCGAGGAGGTAGCAGAGGAACTCCTGCGCGTCCTGCTGCTGGTAGCCCCGNTCCGCGAGAGATCCTGTGGGCGGGGATATTCGGGGGGCACAGAATCTGCCGTGCGGAATCTGCAATTTGAACCCCAACGACAACTTCAATCAGCGCGGCATCGGCAGCAGCAGCAGCAGCAGCAGCGCCCGACGAGCCCAGAGCGACCACGCCACATCGCCACCGCAGTGCCACATCGCAGCACCCCCAGCAACACAGAACACAGAGACAACAGAGAGAGAACAGAGCGAGAGAGAAGCGAGGGCCATGGACCAGCTGCTCGAGTCGATCTCGGGGGCCATCGCCAACATCGTCACCATCGCCAACGACGTGGGCGCTGCCCTGCCCTGCCCTGCCCTGCCCTGCCCTGCCCTCGCCCCCAGGCTGAGGGCTGAGGTGCCGCGCAGGAGGGGAACAGGCGGCTGGTGGGGGTGGAGCAGGGCGTCGACGCTGTCGTGCGCCAGATGACCGTCTTCGCCACGGCCGCCGTCAACAAGGCCACCGCCTGGACCGCAGACCACGCCGACCTCCGCCTCCGCGTCACCCACTACACCCACCAGCTCTCGTGCGCCCTCGTCACACCGCGTCACGTCACGCCACGCCACGCCACGTCGCGTCGCACAACACGCATCCCACTCGCTGGCTGGTGGCGCAGGCGGTCGGTCAAGGCGGTGCGGGCGACGGCGCTGGCGGTGTCGGCAGACCCCGACGACGCGCGGGCCAAGGGGAGGCTGGCGGCGGGGGCCAGGCTGCTGCTCACGTCGACCATCAAGATCTTCGTCTGCGACGACCTCCACAACACCCGCTGCGTGCGCTGCCCCTCTCCTGCCCCTCCCTCCCCCGTGTGTGTGCGTGGAGTGCTGCCCCCCCTGTCGGCAGCGCAGGGGGCCGCACACTAGGGAGCTCCGCTCGTATCCCAGGGTCTGTGCCGTTGCCCTTTGCTCGTTTGTCGTTTGTCTTTGTCGCTGCGTGACGTGTGCGTTGTGCGTTGCTGTGCCTCTGCTGTGCTCGGGCTGCCCCTGCAACTCTTTGCGCTCTGGGGGCCTCCCACGCCGCGGCTGCGGCTGCCGCAGCAGGGCTGACGGGGCCACGGGCGCTGCGCGGCGCAGATGCTGGAGCAGGCGCGGGCCATCGAGCGGATCGTGCGGGACCTGCGGCTGTCGACGACGCCCGAGATCGTGGGCCCCCGCTCCACAGAGCTCGTGCAGTCGGCGGCCCCGCGCATGTTCCAGCACCTCGACGCCAAGCTGCAGGCCGCCTCCTCCCCCGCCCACATCCGCCAGCTCTGCGACGCCCGCAAGGCCCTCCAGGAGTGCCCCCCGCAGCTCCTCGGCGCCGTCCTCGCTGTCCTCCAGAACCCCGCTGACGCCGCCGCCCCCGCTGCCCGCGACGCAGCCGCCCGCTCCATCGCCCTCGCGGCGCGCTCGGCCGTCCAGGCCGCCCGCGACGCCTCGCGCGAGGCGTTTGGCAGCATCGCCCTCGACCTCGACCTCGGCGACGCAGAGGCCGACACGCTCGCAGACATCCGCGCCATCGCCGACGGCGCCGCCGCCCTCACGCAGGCGGCTGCGCTGGCCGCCGCCGGCAGGCAGCCCGTGGCGGCGCGCGCGGCGCTGCAGGCCATGCGCGACGACGCGGACAAGGCGGCGGCGCTGGCGGGCGAGCTCTCGCGCGTCTACGGCGACGCGGCGCAGGCGCGGCTGCTGGGCGCCGCGCAGCACGCGCTGAGCATGCGCGTCGCCGACATGTGCCAGGCCGCCGTCGCCGTCGTCACGTGCAGCGCTGGCGGCGACGCCGACGCCGACCTGGGGGCCGCGGGCGCGGCGCTCGAGGCGGCGTTCGCGGCGCTGGCGGCGGCGGCCGCGCGGCTGCCCGACCAGATCCGCGCCGAGGAGGCGTCGGTGCAGGCGCACCTCGAGGAGGCGGCGGCGGCGGCGCGGCGGCAGGACGTCGCAGAGGCCGTGCAGGCGGTCCGCAGCGCCGCGCGGAGCATCAGCGCGCTGATCGGCATCGCCAAGGAGAGCGTCGCGGACCTCCTCAGCGACTCGACGCGCGCAGAGCCCGTCGTGGCGCACCGCGCGGGGCAGGTCGCCGACGCCTGCGACGAGGCCGCCGTCGCCGTCCCCGCCCTCGTGGCGGCCGTGCGCGAGTTCAGCACGAGCCCCGTCGACGGCGGCCTGGCGCTCGAGGCCTCTGTGCACTCGGCCTCGCGCGCGGTGGCCGCGCTGCGCGTCAAGGCGACGCAGACGGCCGCCGAGGAGACGCTGGACGCCGCCGGGCGGCTCGCGCTGGCGTCGGACCTCGCGGGCACGCGCGAGGGCCAGCGCTCGCTGCCGCGCCTCGTCAACGTGCTGGCGGCCGAGAGCGCCACGCTCGCCGACCTCGCGCGCTTCTACTTTGGAGTCGTGGGCGCCGACGCCGAGTGGCAGGCCCGCCTGGGCCTCACGAGCGTCGAGCGGCTCGAGGGCGCCTCGGCGCTGCGCGTAGACCTAGGGGCCCCGGGCGCCCTCGACCGTGTGCGCAAGGCCGCTCTGGACCTCGCGGACGACGCCGTCGGGGTCGCCGCCTGGAGCGCACAGCCCGAACGCGAGGCCTCGCGCTGCGCCAAGGAGCTCATCGCCGCCCTCGACCCCGTGGCCATCGCCCTGCGCGAGCGAAACCCCGCGCACGTCTCCCGCGCCCTCAGCGCCGCCCAGGAGCTCGCCTGCCGCGCGGCCGTCGTCGCCTCGGCCGTCGCCCTGCGCCACCCGCGCCGCAAGCGCCAGCAGCAGCGCCTCCCCGACTGCGCGCGCCGCCTGCGCGCCTCGGCGAGCGCCGCGCTGCCCGATGCCTGCGCGGCCGCCGCGGACGCTGGCTGCGCCGGCGAGCCCATGGAGCGCCTGATGGACGTCCTCGACGACCTGCGCGAGCTCGCGGCCGCCGTGGCCGGCGGCGCCGACGGAGTGCCCGCGGCACCGGAGCTGCCGACGGCCTGGGACGCGTTCGACAACACCGCCGCGCTGGACCTCTCGATGCACGCGCTCTGCGCCGCGCTCGCCGGCACCGACGCGCGCGCGGCGCGCGCCGCGTGGGCCGACGCCGCGTGTGACCTGCAGAGCCAGATAGACACTGCGCGCATGCTGGGGCCCTCGGCGCTGCCGCTGGACCCCGCGCGCGCGATCCTCGTGCCGCAGGCGAGCCAGTACCTCGCGATCCTCCTGAGCGCGCTGCGCGACGTCGTGGCCTCGGTGCTGCCGCCCGAGACGGACGACCTGCAGGTCCTGGCGCCCTCGCCGCAGGCCGAGGCCGACGCCCGCGGCATCGCCGCCGCCGTGCGCGCCGCCAGCGTGCGCGTGCCCGACATGCCGCTGGCCGCCGTGCGCATCGCCTCGGAGATCTCCGAGCTGCGCGCGTCGTCCCCCGCTGCCGTCGAGGCGGCGCACAGGCTCGACGCCTACGCTCGGCAGGTGGCCCGCGCGCTGGCCGTGTACGCGGAGCTGCACGACGAGAAGACGCGCTCTGTTGTCGTCCACACGGCTGCCGACCTCGTCGCCGACGCCTCGGCGCTTTCGTCCGTGGCAGCGCCGCCCCCTGAGGCCGCGGTGCTGCGCGCGCAGCGGTCGCTGGGGCGCGCGATCCCCCCGGAGGGCGTCGCCATCGTCACGGCGTCGGCCGTCGACAAGGCGCTGGCGCGCTACTCGGGCGCCGCCGACGACGCCGAGGCCCGGGCCGCCCTGAGCGACGCCACGCGCGTGCTGGTCGAGCGCCAGGCGCCGCTCGCGCAGTGGGTGGCGGCCATCGCCAAGTGTCCATCGGAGCGGCTCAGCGCCCTCGCGCGCGACAGCGCCGCGTGGACGCCGGGGCAGCAGCTGCAGCTGCCGGCCGTGCAGGACGCGCGCGACGCGCTGCTGGACGAGAGGACGGTGGGCGCGCACGCGATGCGCCTGGGGGCCCACGTGGCGCGCTCGCTGGCGCTGATCGAGGGGGCGGCTGCCGGCGGGCGGCGCTACGAGGCGCTGTGCCACGCGCTGCTGGCGTCGGAGCAGACGCTGCACCTGACGCTGCTCTGCCTCTGCCTCAGCCGCGTCGTCTGCAGCCGCGCCAGCGACCTCGCCGAGGTCTCGGTGGGGCTCCTGGGCGCCCGCTCGGAGCTCGAGGCCTCGGCCAACGACTTTGTCGCGGACCCCACGTCGGGCGACGCGCTCACGGCGCTGGCGGCCGCGTGCGCAGAGGTCCGCAGGCTCGTCGGGGCGATCGTGCCGCTGCCCGCCGAGTTCGCGCGCAGCGCAGAGGCGCTCGAGGCGGTGCTGGCGCGCATTGCCGACGCCATGCGGCGCGGGGACTACGAGGGCGCGCGGCGCATACACGAGACGGAGCTCGAGGCGCTGCTGGCGCACCACGCCAACGTCGCCGCGATGCTCGAGGCCTCCGGCGGCGCTCAGGGCGAGGCGCTCGTGCGCATGCAGGCGCTGTCCACGCGCATCGCGCAGCTCGAGCACACCATCCGCTCGGGCGGCCGCGCCGGCGAGGCGTTCATGCAGCCGGCGCTGCGGGCGCAGATCCTGCCGCTGATCGGCGCCCTGCGCGACGACAACACGCGCGCCATCTGCATGAGCACCGAGGAGCTCGCGCAGGCCGTGGCGCAGAGCACCGCCTCGGTCGACGGCCTCATCGCGTCGTACGTCGCGGCCGTGCAGGCGGGCGACCGCGCGGCGGCGATGCACGCGGTCGAGACGCTCGAGGCGGCGCTCGTGCACCACGCGGTCGTCTCGCGGGCCTTTGCCGCGCGCTCGGCCTGCGCCAACGACCACCAGCGCCGCGCCATCGAGCGCCGCGCGCAGCGCCTGCACGAGGAGAGCGTCGCCGCTGTCGCGGACCTGCGCGCCGCGCTCTCGGACATGAGCACCGCGGCGACGGCCGCCGAGGTGGTGCGCCTGCGCCTGGCGCCGCACCTGGTCCCCGCCGCAGAGCACACCGCGGCGCAGCAGCAGCGCGCGACCGCCGACGCAGCGCTCGACGTCTGCGCGGGCCTCGACGCGAAGAACTACGAGCAGGCCGTCGCGGCCGCAGAGCGCCTCGCGCAGCAATCGGCGGCGTCGTGCGCGCCCGAAGCCCTGGCAGCCCTGCGCAGCGCTGCCGCGCGGCTGTCGTCCGAGCGCAGCGCCGCCGCTGCCGAGGCCCTGCGCGGCGCCGCCCGCTGCGTCGTTCTGTCGTCGTGCCCCGAGGCGCGGCTGGTCTTCGTCAGCAGCGCTGTGGCCGTCGAGCGCGCAGCCTACGCGCTCGGCAACGCTGTGCGCTCGGGCGCAGCGCAGGAGGTCGTCGATGACTGCGCCGACGCGCTGCACGACGCGTACGCGGAGCTCGAGGCCACCTGCATCGTCGCGTGCGCCGCCGAGGGCCACCCGCGCGGCCACGCATCCAGCGCTCTCGACGCCGTGGCGCTGCAGATGGCGCTGGTGGAGGCCTCGTACGCTGCCGCCAGCACCGACGCCCAGCGCGCACGCGACACCGAGGCCGCGGCCCGCGAGCTGCAGCAGGCCGCCGCAGACGCCGTCGCCAAGACGCTGCCCCGTCTAGACGTCTCCACCGTCGACTTTGCGGCCGCGACGGCCCGGGCGCTGGCGGAGCTCGAGGCGGCGCTGCCCAGCGCGGAGTCCGAGGCGCTGGCGACGCGCGTGTCGCAGCGGGCGGCTGCGCTGGCGATGGTCTGCGCGGCGTCCGGCCGCGAGGAGTCGGCGCGCGCTGGGCGGGCGCTGGTGGTGACGTGCCGCGCGCTGGGCGGGCAGGTCAGCGAGGCCGTCGTGCTGGCGTCCACGGGGGCCTCGCCCAGCGCAGCGCTCGCGGTGGTGGACGCGAGCATCGCCGAGGCGCGCAGGCAGATCGCGCAGGCCGCGCCGTCGGACGCCGACCGCCTGCTCGAGACGGCGTCCGCGTGCCTCTGCTTCGCCGGCGCCGTCGAGACGGTCGAGTACCGCGAGGCAGCGGCGCGCACGGCGTCGCTGGCCCGCGTGGCGGCGCTCGAGTCGGACCGCGAGGCCGCCGTGCGCGTCGACGCGTGCGCAGTGCAGCTCGAGGCGGTGCGCAGCGCAGACGACGCCCGAGCGGCTGCCGCGCGTCTCGTTGCCGCTGCGGTGGGCGCGGGCGACCTGCACAGGCTGGCACTCGCTGAGGCCGAGGCTCTCCGCACGGCGCTGGCTGCGGGCGACGAGCTGTCTGTCGAGACGCGCGTGCGGACGCTGCGCCTCGTGGCCCTCGCGAGCTCCGAGGCGATGCAGGCGCGCGGCGATGCCCGTGGGGCCAAGGCCGTCGCCGTTGCCTACGACGCCGCCGCCGAGAGCGTCGCCCGCTGCGTCGCCGCTGCGCGCGCGTCGGCCGCAAGCCCGGCGGACGCCGTCGCGGCGAGCAGGCGCGACGCCGCCACGTCCGAGACGACCGCTGCGGTGCGCAAGCTCGCCGACGCCATCGGCGCGGGGTCGAGTGCGGGCGCGCAGCCCGAGGACCCGCGCGACGCCCTCGTGGACGCGTACGCGGCGCTCGACGCCGCGCTGGCCGGTGGCCGTGCAGCGGCGCAGGCGGCGAGCGCACTGAGGGCGAGGGCCGCCGCCGCTGGGCAGAAGAAGGCGGCCCTCGAGACGCAGCTGGAGGCGCTGGCGAGGGACGTGGCCGCCGCCGATGCCCTGGCGGCGCGCAGGGACCCCGGGGCGCAGGCCGCAGCGCAGAGGGCGCGCGACTGTGCCGCACGCGCTGTCGTGGCTTCGATGCGCGCGGGCGAGTACGCTGCGGAGCAGTGCGCGCTGGCCAAGCACGAGGCCAAGCGCGGCGCTCTCGCGGACGCGGCTGCACCGCTCGCCCGCGCGTCCGCCGCGGCGATGGCCGTCGCCCGCGCGCGCCCCTTCGGCTCGAGCTCTGCTCTGTGCGCCGCCGCGTCACGCGGGATGGACGCCTCCAAGGCGGCGCCGGCCGACGCACCGCTGGTCGTGAGCTCCGCCGACGACATTGCGCAGTGGGCAGCGGCCGACGCGGCCGACGCGTCACTGGCGGTGGAGCTGCACGCGCGCGTCCGCGAGGCCTGCGAGGCGCTGGCGCACGGGAGCGCCGCCGACGAGGAGGCCGTCCGCGCGCGCGTCGCCGCTCAGCTGCGCCACGCGCGCGCGCAGTCGTCGTCGTCGGACGCGGCGCTGGCAGCGCTCTGCGCGTCGCTCGAGCGAGCGGTGGCCTCGCAGCTGTCGGCGCCCCGCGTGCTCGAGGCCAGCGCGGCGCTGGCGCACAGCCTGGGCACGCGGCCCTCGCACGCGGAGCTCGTGGCGGCCGCCGTCGCGGGCACGAGGGCGGCGGCGCTGGCGGCCAACCCCACGGCGCCTCTGCAGGTCCGCGAGGCCGAGCAGGCGCTCGCTCGCGAGGCCGCTGCCCTGCGCGCGGCCGCGTTCTTCGAGGAGGACGACGCGGCCTGCCGCGCGCTCGAGGTCGCCGCCGCGGGTCTCGCTGCCGTCGTCTCGGAGCTGCGCGCCGGCTCTGTCGACGTAGCGCGCGCGGCCGCCGTGGCCCGCGACGCTGTGCGCGCTGCGTCGGACGCGGCGGCCGCGCTGCCCGCCGCTGCGCAGCTGAGGTGGGCGACGTCCGTGGGGGACAAGAAGCTGGCCGTGCGCGCCGCGAGGGCCGCAGCCGACGCCCTGCGCGACCCGCAGGCGCGCGCTCTGGCGGTGTCGCTGGCGGACGCCGGGTCTCTTGAGGAGTTGTGCGCGCTTCTCTCGCCCATCGCCGGCGACGCCGCCGTCAACGCAGTCATCGTCGCCGGCACTGCGGACCGCGTGCGCGCGGCCCAGGGGGCGGCGCTGGTGCCCACAGCCCGGCAGCTCGATGCCGCGCTGGCCCTGCAGGCCGCTCTGGCCCGCGCGGGCGCCGCCCCGCAGCTGTGCGCCCCCCTGGCGGCCGCGAGGTCCGCCGTCGCAGCGGCAGCGGCGTACGACGCGGGCGACGACCTCGCGCCTGCGCTAGACCGCGCCGTGTGGTTGGCCGCCCGCGTGGGCGCTGTCGAGCGCATCGCGGCCGCGGCGTCGGACCGCGCGGACTCGCGGGAGGACGCGCACCCCCAGGACGTGCCCCGCGAGACGGCGGCGCTGCTGTGCAACACGCGCGCACTGCAGCGCGTGGCAGTGGCCCGCGCCGACGCTGGGGCCGAGGCGGCGCTGTCCGACGCGCGCATGACCGACGCGCACGCGCCCGTTGTCCGCCTGGCGTGCGCCGAGTCCAGCGCTGCCGCCCGCGAGGCCGCGGCGTGCTTTGTGTCGCTGCGCCAGTCGGCCCGGGCACTCGCGCAGCTAGCGGACTCTGGGGATGTCGAGGGCGCGGGGGCGCTGGCCGCGGACGTGTCGGCCGACGCCAGTGCGCAGGCGCTGAGGGCCCACGTGCTGCGCGACGCGCCGCTGGCTACGCCCGGCGAGCGCATCGCCGTGGCCGCAGCGCTGGCGGCGGCTGACCGCGACGTGCAGGCGCTGGCCGAGTGCGCCCGCTCGTGCGCAGCCCCCGGGGCCAACGCGGCGGTCGCCCACGCGATGGCGGAGAAGGCCGCCTGTGCGCTGCGGTCGCTAGAGGCTGCGGTGGCGCCCTCTGTGCTGCTGTGCGCGGCTACTGAGGCTGCGGAGGAGGCGCTGGGCCAGGCTGCCGCTGCCAGGAGGCCGGAGAGGCTCCGCAGGGCCGCCGCGGAGCACGTAGACTACGTGTGCGCGCTGTCGCAGGCTGCGCACGCGGCTGCGGCACCGCCGGTGCTTCTCAGCGAGTTCTGCAAGTCCGACCTGGCCGCTGCGGTCTCTACGCTCTCTTCCGCCGCCGAGGGTCTGCGCGGTCGCTCCGCCGACGCTGTCGAGTGCGCTCTCCCGCCCTCTCTTGGCTGCCGTCCGACGCATCTGACGCACCGCCACCGCCGCAGCAACGCGAGGAAGGCGCTCGGCGCTGTGCTGGCGGCCTCTGCGGTGGCTGCGTGGTCTGTGAGCGGCAGGGCAGCGCGCAGCGGGTCCAAGGACGCCCTAGAGCTGCGCCAGCTGGCCCGCGCGGCCCACGTCCTGGGCGCGCACGTCGCCGGCGCCCGCGACCCCAGCGCCGCTCTCGACGGCATCGCGCGCCGCTGCGCAGGCGACGCCGACGCGTGGCGCGGCGCCGCGACGGCCGCGGAGCGCGTGGGCACCGCGTGCGCGCAGGCCGCGGGCGTCGCCGACGCCGACGCCGCCGTGGACCTCGCGCTGGCCGTCTCGGACGCGGCGTCGCGCGCCATGGGGTCGTCGGGCCCCGACGCGCTGGCGCCCGCCATGTCTGCGCTGTCGGCGCTGGCGTGCGTCGCCAGGGCCGCCGCGAGGGGCCCCGAGGCGCTGGCGGGGATCGACCGCGTGCTGAGGGACCACGGCGCCGCTCTCGAGGCCGCGGCCTGCGGCGGCGAGCCCGCGTCCTCCGTGTCGCTCGCGGCGCTGCGCGACGCCGCCCGCGACCTGGCGGCCGCCAGCGCGCGCGACCCCCTGGACGGCGCTGTGCACTGCGCGTCGCTGCAGGGGCGCCTGGCCGGGGCCTCTGCCGCGGCGCAGAGGGCCAACGCGCTGGGGCTGACGCTGCTGGGCACCCGCGCGGTGTCGGCGCTCCCCGAGGGCAGCGACGGCAGGCAGAAGGCCGCCGAGGCCCTGAGGGCCGCCGCGCGCGCTGCCGACGGCGACGCCGCGGGGCTGGCCGCCGCGCTGGTCTGCGCGCTGGCGCCGACGACCGCGGCCGCGGTGGACAGCGCGCGTGCGGCGTGCGCCGCGTGCGACTCGGCGGGGCGCCACCGGGCGTGCGCAGAGGCGCTGCGCCTGGCGGTCGTCGCCGAGGCCGCCGCCCTGCGCGTGCGCCCGGACGCGGCAGCGGCGGGCATCGCGGAGCGCGTGGAGGTGAGCGCGGCGTCTGTGCGCAGCGCGGCGCGCCAGCTGGAGGCCGCGCGCGGGGCCGAGGCGGCGGCGAGCGTGCAGTGGGCGGCGTGCGCCGGCGCCGAGGCCGTGGCAGCGCTGCGGGAGCTGGAGGAGCGCGCAGCGGCCGCGCGGGAGGCCGAGGCCAAGGCGGCGGCGGCAGCGAGCGCGGCGGACCCGCTGGCGGCCGAGGGCGGGCAGGCGGAGATCATGGAGGCGGCGCGGGCGATCGCAGCGCACGTGCAGACGTGCGGGGCCGCGGCGGGGGACTACAGCGACGCGACGGACCTGGCGTCGTGCATGGCGCGGCTGTCGGTGTCGGCGGAGCAGCGGGACGGGCGGGAGATCCTGCGGTGCGGGCGGGCGATCAGCGCGATGGTGCGGCGGATGGCGGAGGAGGCGGGGGACGTGGCCAAAGGGTGCGCCCACGCGGGCACGCGCGAGGGGCTGGAGGCGCAGGCGTCGGCGGCGCGCAACTTTGCGGTGCAGCTGGGGATCCTGTGCGCGGTCAAGGCGGCGAGCGAGAACGAGGACCCCACGGCCAAGGGCAACCTCGTCAAGTGCTGCAAGGGCATCAGCGCCGCCGTCATGCAGCTCGTCTCGTACGAGCACGTCTCCATGCTCAAGGCCCCCCGCCCCAAGAAGCCCTGAGAGCTCCTCTCTCGCCAACCCTCTCCCCTCCCTGCCTCTGCTTGCTCCTCTGGGCCCTGTGCCGCTGAGCCAAATGCACGCCGCAGTGTTGATAGCAGCAGGGGTCTCTGCAGTCGGTGTAGCAGCGACTCGGAGAAGCAGTTGTTGTTGCTTGTGAAATCTGTTATGCTGAACATGTGGCTGTCGACTCTTGCATTCAATTGACACTATAGAGCTTATGGAAGGAGGAGTGCATTTGCTAATGCGGGCTACCAGAGATAGACGTTGGGTTCTGCCTTGAGAGCATCAGCGTCGCTGTCGAGTAGATTGTGGGGGCCGATGCGCAGTCTGACGCTCTTGTGAAGCCGTGCGTAGGAGAGAAGAAGGGGAGCGCAGGCAGGCTCCCAGACGACATAGGAACAATCGAATTCAAAGAGATAAACGAGGCTCGGGAGAGGTGCCAGGTCCTCTGTGGTTCCAATGCCATACCGGGGACACTTGTACATGCGGAGAAAACGACACAGAGGCATCGCAGCAAACGTCGCAAACTGGTCGATGTCGATCTCAAGCCCTCTGAGCGTGACACAGCTGCTTCTCATTGGCTCCCAGTCTGCGCACTTTTGCCCCGGAACACTCAGCTCTTCGAGGAACCGGAGAGCAGCCAGAGCAGATATGCAGGGACCACAGGGATCAACCACGCTCACCTCTCTCAACAGGGTACATCTGCGGATGATGCAGGCAGCCTCTGGGCCACCATCTATGTGCAACGTTCGCAGGGCCATCGGGACGCAGCTCTGGGCCAGCGTTCTAATGGCTGGCAGGTGTGGGTCGAGCCTCAGATGCGGAACAATCTCAAGGCGAGGACACAGTAGCATGAGGAAGCTGCATAGCGTCCGAGAGCGGGTCTCCACTCTCTTTATGTTGGGAAACCTCGAGGCAATTGCCTGTGCTAGCCGGAGTGCATGCTGGGCGTCTGGATCAAGACAGCCTGTGCGCATTTCAGTCAACAACGGCCAGACGAATAGCTGCTCTTCCAGGAACTGCAGAAACGTATACAGCTGCTCAAGGATCATCGGCATATCGAGCTGCTGCAGTGGGGGCATTATTCTGTCCTGCCTGATAAGCTCTACGAGGTCCTGAAGCCCTGGCCCATTTCTTTCCGTCCGCAGCACAGTGAGGCGTGGCAATGTTGCCCTCAGAACTGTGCACGCATCTCGGCAGTAGTGAGAATCAGACTGAGATGGTGAGGGCCACAGCCACACCTGGGAAAGGAAAGGCAGCCCGCAGAGAGCACGGGCTATGTCTCTATCCACGCACCCACTGTAGCACTGGAGTGTGACCATCTCTGCGAGAGCAGCAGGCAGATCTGGTGCCTTTCGGGAGCAGAAGTGAATAGTGACCGACCTTAGGCAGTGATAGTTGGGACACAACGCCAGCGAGCACAGGCTCTCGGGGCTGAGAAGAGTGGCCCGGGACCACAGACACGGGCAGCAGCACACTGCACGCATTTGTTTGCACGATCTCGACAGCCTTCCCCGTGTCTTCGGGTCCAGCATCTCAGCAACTAGAAGCAGCACATCCTGTGGAAGAGCATCAGTGATGGGTATCTCACAGAGCACTGCCTCCTTGCGCTGTTCACACATTTCTCAAATACACGAGATTTTCCTTAATTCAGTTGATTTAAGGATTGGTGATTTTTCTCAACAAGACTATCTTTCTGTCAATTCTCACAAATCAGACCTCTGTATTCTTGCAATTTGCTATGCATGGGTACTTGGCGTCATCCAACCACTGAACATCACTGTATTGATTTAAATGGCAGATTAAGTGTGAAATTAGATGGAAATACTGTTCAAATATTCATCATTCTTTACCATCAATATGATATTCTATGAAAGTCACGTTACTCCACCATTGATCAGACTGGAAATTCGTCTCTGAAGCTTAAGTAGACAGCAATGAACGTAATAATACTAATATTCAGTCTTAATCCAAGTTAACCCAATCATTCATGCAATCAGTCTCAGGCCTGCTACAAAAACATGATCATGTTTTAATACCAAATTGCCTGATATCTCGAATCTCAGAAAGAAGAAGAAAGAAAAACATCGTTTCCCATTCCGCTACCAGTGAGGGATGAGCCCTTTCAGGCCAGGGGCGTTGGGGGGGGG
>CACRSC010000056.1:94726-167575 GCA_902651635.1 Mastigamoeba balamuthi | reverse complement strand
CCAAGTCCGACGGGGCGTCCGTGTGAGATCGGACGATATCGGTGCGGGAATATCTGCAGGGGCGCACTGGGGCGAAGCAGCGGCCCACTCCTTAAAAACCCGCGCAGACGACAAGACGGCTAGCCTCTGGAGGGCCGCCCGCGACATGCAGAAGCCCAAGGAGCCCCCCCAGCCCAGGGAGCCCGAGGCCCCGGCCCCCGCTCCAGCGCCAGCCGCGGCCCCGGCCCCCGCCCCTGCCGCCGTCCCCGCGCCCGTGCCGGTGCAGGTGCCGCAGGCGCAGCAGCAGGTGGCCCCTGTGCCCCCGGTGTGCCCTCAGCCCCTCTGCCACCTCCTGCCACCTCCTGCCACGTCAGGCCCCCGGGGAGGCAGCTGATTCGACGTTTGCTGCAGGCGACGCGGACGTGGCTGAGCGAGCGGCTGTGGGAGGCGGCGAGCAAGGGGGACACCGAGGCAGCGCGCAAGTGCCTGATGAAGGGGGCGGACCCCAACTTCCCGGTGCGCCGCCCCCCTGCTCTGCTGCCGCCGCTGCGGTGTCGCGTCGCATCGGCTGACTGTGCTCTCCTGTGTGCTGCCTCTGCGTGCCTCTGTGTGCCTCTGTTGTGCCCTCCCTCTGTGTGGCGGTGCAGCGCGTACGGCAGCAGCACACACACGCACAGACGCACAGGCGCACAGCCACACGGGCAGCGCATGCGCGGGGCTGTCGCCTCACACGGCTCTCTCTCTCTCTCTGTGTCTTTGTGTCTCTGTGTCTCTGCGTTGCACGTCGGGCGTCGGCCGCCGCTGCCCTCTGCTGCTCTCGCGGGGCGCGCGCCAGCGGGTGAGTCGCCCTCTGCCCTCTGCCCCCTGCCCCTCTGCCCCCGCGGCTGCTGCGCTGCGGCTGACTCTGGGGGGTCTCTGTGTGCAGGACGTGCGTCGCTCTGCTCTCTGCTCTCCGCTCTGCCCTCGCAGTGTCTGACGTGGCGCTCCCTCGCTGCGCTGCGGCGCCGCTGCGTGCTGGCTGCGCCCTTGCTGCGCGTGGCCTCAGGAAGTGCGCTGCTCTCTTGCTCTCAATCTCTCCGTGTGCGCTGCTGACAGGGCGTTTGCTGTGTGCTGTGTGCGCTGCAGCTTGTATGCCGTTCCCCCTTCGCCTCCCCCCTGCCTGTGCAGGCCTCTGCGCCCCTCCTGACTCAGTGGTCTGCTCGTCTGCCTCCTCGGCATCGCCTCTGGGCGCTCACGCTACCCTCGTGGCGCAGCGGGCACGTCCACGCCCACAACTCCCAGCGTTGCTGCGCCCTCTGACGCCTCTCTCTCTATCCGCTGTCTCACCTGCGCAGGCGGTACGCTGCTGCTCTTATTCGCAGCGCCCCTGACGCCCTGCTAGATTGTGCGCACTCGACCCCCTCCCCTTCATCACTGCACCCCGCTGACTGGCTCTGCCCCCTCAGACTGTACGCAACGCAGACACACGCCTCGCGCGGGCGGGGCAGCGCCTGAGCCCTCTGCCCGCAGACGCCTCTGCACCAGGCAGCGACGAGGGGGTCGGTGGAGTGCCTGTCGCTGCTGCTCCAGTACGGCGCCAACATCAACGCCCGAGTGCGTTCTACTCCCTCCCGCCCTCGCCGCGCAGCACTCGCGCTAACTGCGCTGCCCCCCTTGCAGTCGGTGAGTCAGCGTTGCCCTATTGCCGCGGGGCGTCGCCATACTGACACTGCAGCTCGCCCTTCGGTGCTTTGTGGCTCGCCAATGCTGCCTGCGCTGCACCGCCTGTCTGCCGTCTCTACGATAGATTGTGCGCTCGCTCTTGTTCCGCTGGCACCGCGTGCTGACCTGTGCGCAAACGGCGCGCTCCGTGACAGCCTGTCCGCAGCCGCCCTGTGTTGCTCTCTACTGACCTCCCTGCAGCTTGTGCGCCACCCTTGCCCTGTCTCTGCGTCTCTGACATGCGTGCAACAGATTGTAGGGCGCCCACCGCACCACACCGCCCTTTGCACGCACTGACTTGACTGCGCCGCGCCGTCGTGGGCACGCGCTCCTGCCTGCTCTTCGACACACAGCGAGTGAGTGCTCTCTCTCTCTCTCTCTCTCTCTCCCCCACTAGCCATCCCGCTCGCGCTCGGCACTGACGGCGCTGTTTGTGTGCGTGCAGAGCGTAAGATCCGCCTGGCAGTCGCGCGACTAACGGCGCACTGGCCAGTTCGTGAGTCGACCACTTTGACCACTCTGGCTGTCGCTTTGCTTGTGGCACTAACGCATGCGCCGCCTGTGGCTCTTGGGCGTGGCCTCGCCGCTGCGGACAGATCGTATGCCGCTCCTCTTGCGTTGTGGTTCACCCCCTGACCGGTTGCCCGTGGTGGTGCCCCAGATCGTGCGGCTTCCCCAGCAGTGGTCCCTGCTCCTAACAGTCCCCGCAGAAAGTGCGCCACACACCCCACTGTCACCCGCCAGGGCTAACCTCCACGCACAGAAAGTATGGAGTCACTTTGACGCGCAGCGTTTGATCGCAGCTCTGACACGTCTGCGCAACGGCATCGCCTGGCCCCTTCTGCCCGCAGAGAGACGTGCGCTGGCACACCTGCCGCTGCTGCTGTGGGCCTGCTCTCTGACGCTGCTGTTCTCCCCCCTCTTGCAGGTCGTGCGACACGGGCGCCCTCCCTCCCCCAGCGCACGCTAACGCCCTGCCCACCGCTTGCGCCAGGATGTTCGCCCCGCGCAGTACGCACGCCCCGCTCTTGCTCACACACCCTAGGCGGTACGCTAGCTCGGCCGCTGCCCGCCCCTGACCGCCGCTCGCAGACGGCCCTGCACTACGCGGTGGTGGACAAGCGGCCCGAGGCGTACCTGTTCCTCGTCACGATGGGCATCGACCAGAGCATCCTGGTGCGGCCGCATCCTGGTGCGCTGGCGTGCGCTCACCCGGGGGGGAGGGGGGCAGAACGCGGACGGGCACACGGCGCTGCAGATCGCGTCGGCCGACTTCCTCAAGACGATCAAGGCGATGCAGATCGTAGGACAAAGCACCACCGCGCCCCCCGGGTCTCCTAATGCGCGGCGGCCATTAAGCCGAGCAAGCAGAAGGAGCCCATCATCGACATGCGCAACTCCGAGGGCCCCACGTCGCGGGTCGTGTTCTGCCTGTCGTCGCTGGACCTGGCGATCAACAAGCTGGCCGAGGCCGAGGACCTGGCGGCGCGCAAGTCGGACGAGGCGGCGCAGCTGGCGACGGCGACGGCCGACTACGCGACGGACCTGGCGGCGACGCGCAAGGAGATCCAGGAGCTCGAGGCGCGGCTGGCGGTGCAGCGCAAGAAGGAGCTGGAGCTGGACGACTGCCTGCGGCGGACGCGGGCGGGGGCGGACAACGCCAACGCGCTGGCGGCCGAGGCGCACAAGTCGCTGATGCGGGTGCAGCAGGAGGTGCAGGAGTGGGAGCGCAAGCGGGCGTACAGCGAGGCCCTGCTGCAGAAGTTCACGACGTGCATCTACAGCCGCGACCTGCGGATGCTGGGAACAGAGGACGTGGCCGAGCTGCTGCGCGAGGGCTACTTTGACCGCAGCACCGTCGAGGCCTTTGTGAAGAACGGCATCGAGGGGCGGCACCTGCTGCAGCTCTCGGACAAGCACCTCGTCGAGCAGCTGGGCATGCAGAGCCTGCACAAGCGCTGCCACTTTCGGCACATCGTCGAGCTCGTCTCGAGCTGCGGCGTCGTCAACGTCTCGCGCGCGCTGCTGCTCGACACGGCGCGCTCGCTGGGCGACGACGGCATCCTCGTCGTCGCGTGGGGCGCCGCAGAGGTCTCGGAGCACCTGCGCGAGCGCGGCGTCAGCGAGAGCACGCGCGGCATCCTCGTCAACGGTGGCATCAGCGGCGACGTGCTCATCCACCTCACCGAGGACAACATGCACGAGCTCGGCATCGCCAACCTCGGCGACTGCTTCGAGCTCGCCGCCCGCATCAAGGAGCTCCACGACCGCTTCTTCAACGCCCTCCACGCGCGCCTCGTCGACCGCACCGTCATCCGCCCGCGCAGCGCCGAGACCAGCGCCGACCAGGCCGCGGCGGCCGTGGCGGCAGCGGCGGGAGGGACGCCGGCGTCGCCAGGGGGTAGCGGGGCGGCGCAGGAGAGCGCGGAGGAGAGGAACGCCAAGCAGGCGCCGAGCGAGTACATCTGCCCGATCACGCTCGAGGTGATGCGGGACCCCGTGCTGGCGCCCGACGGGTTCCTGTACGAGCGCGGGGCCATCACCAAGTGGCTGCAGGCGCACCACACGTCGCCCATGACGCACGTGCCCATGGACCCCTCGAAGCTCATCCCCTGCAACACCCTGCGCAGCGCCATCAACGACTTCCTCAGCCACCAGTGACGCTGCTGCTCCCCCTCTCTCCCCCCTTGACCCACTCTTCCTCCTCCACCTCCTCCACTCTACATACGAATTGGACTGCACGGCCGCCCCTCTGGGGGCCTGTGTTGGTGGGCTAGACCTGGTGGTACACTGTGCTCCTCAGGGGCACCGACTCGGCCCCGGGGCCCGCGGCCTTGCGGGCGGGGGGCTTGAGCCTGCCGCTGCTGCCCTGGGCCGCGCGCGCCTGCGCCGAGAAGGTGCCGGCGTTGGCCTGCTGGGCGGCGGTGCCGCGCTCCTCGTTGCTCTTGCCGACGGAGGAGACCGAGGCCGTGGGCGTCGCCGAGAGCGTGGCCGTGGCCGTGGCCGTGGGCGTGCGCCCGTCGGTGGTCGAGGGCCCCCCGGTCTCGGTGCCCGTGGCCGTCGCTGTGCCCGAGGCGGTGCCTGCGGCCCTGTCGCGCCTGCGGAGCGGGGGCTGCCAGTCGGGGAGGCCGCGCTCGGCCTGCTCGCGGGCGGCGGGCGAGTGGGCCCAGGCCCTGCGCTCGTCGGCGACGATGGCCGCGAGGGCGTCGACGACGGCGGCCGCGTGGGGCCTGTCGTCGGGGCGCGGGGCCCAGCAGGCGGCGATGAGCCTGCGGAGCGCGTCGGAGCAGGCGGCGGGGATGGGGGGCCTGTCGCCGCGCTTGACGCGCAGCGGGATGTCCCAGAGGCCGACGCCGTCCCAGGGGAGCTCGCCGGTGGCGAGGACCCAGAGCGTGACGCCGAAGCTGAAGACGTCGGACTTGCAGCAGTAGGGCTCGACGCTGAGCATCTCGGGCGACATGTAGACGGGCGTGCCGGTGCCGTGCGTGTAGCGGAAGGCCTTCTCGACGTCCTCGACGTTGCGGCTGGTGCCGAAGTCGCCGAGCTTGCAGTTGATGCGCTCGCCGAGGCTGAGCGAGGCGACGAGGACGTTGGAGGGCTTCATGTCGCGGTAGAGCACGTTCTGCGAGTGCAGGAAGCGCAGGGCCTCTGCGGCGTCGAGCGCGAACTTGGCCTGCATCAGCGGCGGCAGCTCGTACTCGTCGACGAGGCCCTGCAGGCTGCCGTGCTCCATCAGCTCCGAGTACATGCTCAGCTTGCCGGGCACGGGGCTCGCGCCGATGAACTCGACGATGTACGGGTGCCGCAGGCGCTTGTAGAGCTCGACCTCGTGCACAAAGTCTGCGCGCTCCTGGGGCGTCAGCATCTCCTGCCGCCGCAGCATCTTCACGGCCACGCGGCGCTGGCGGTAGACGCCCGTGTACACGGCGCCGTAGGCCCCCACGCCCAGCGGCTTGGCGTCGATGGCCACCTCTGCGGGGTCGATGAACTCGCTGACGCAGCCCTCGAGCCGCACCGACACGTGCCCCTCGTACGCCGCCCCGCCCGCCCCCGTCGCCCGCACCAGCACGCGCCGCGCCACCCGCGTCGTGTAGTAGAGCCGCGCCGTGACGGCCACCGACATGGAGCGCCCGGGCCGCAGCGTGCGGTGCCCGGGCGCCGCGGAGATGGCCATCTCGGCGCAGCGCGGCGCGGGCACGAGGACCTCGACGAGGAGCGTCGCCCGCGAGGCGTTGGTGACGACGAGCGTGTCGTGCAGGTCCTCGTTGACCGCGTGCGTCAGGCCGTCGCCGCGGTTGAACAGCGCCACCTTGCTGACGCGCACGCCGCCGCTCGCGAGGCTCCGCACGGGCCCGCGCGGGCCCTCGGGCTCGGTGGCCGCGGCCTCTGCGTCGTCCCACGTGGCCGCGGGCTCGCTCAGGTACGCTGCGCGGCGGCGGGACCACGCGGCGACGCTGCGGCCGGCCCAGACGGCGCCGGCGGCGAGCAGCGCGAGGAAGACGAGCGTGGCGGCGGCGCTGATGCCCCCGACGGCGCCCGCGGCGAGCGGGAGGCGGCGCGTGCGGTACGAGAGCTCGAAGCCGCGGCCGCTGACGCTGTAGTCGCTGACGAGCAGCAGCGTCAGCGAGCGCAGGGCGAAGGTCTGCGGCGGCGGCGTGGCGTTGCCGAAGAACGTGGCGACGGCGCGGCCCGTGTCGGTCGTGTTGCCGGGGATGGCGTAGAGCGTGTCGCCGGTGCCGACGTCGAGCCACGCGAACTCGACGACGATGTCGTCGAAGCCGCCGTCGGCGGGGGCGATGAGCCACGCGCACGAGACGGCCGGCATGTACGCCGACTGCTCGCGGCTGGCGGCGCCCCTGTCGGCGCGCGCGGTGCCCGCGGAGCCCGCGAGCAGCGTCGACTCGGCGCAGCCGTGCGAGCAGTCGGCCCAGAAGAGGGCGCCCGGGCAGGCGCAGTAGCCCGTCGCGTTGTCGCAGGCGGCGCCCGGGGCGCGGGCCTCGCAGGCGCCGGCGGGCAGCGCGCGGCAGTCGAAGGCGTTGCCGCACTCGTCCCAGCGGCGGATGAGGAGCGGGAGGGTGCCCAGCGACGAGGGGTTGGGGTCGTCGGTGAAGAGCTCGAGGTTGTACTTGCCGGGCACCGGGGGCAGCAGGACCGCGAAGGAGCCGTTGACGCCGACGGCGCAGGGCTGCGGCGCCACGAGCATGTTGCCCGTCCGCAGGTGCGCCCAGGCGACGCTGCGCCAGTCGGCGCCCACGATGTGGTACCACTCGAGGCACGACGAGGCCTCGGGGATCGCGTAGGCCACGCGCACCTCCTCGCCGGGGCAGACGGCGGTGCTGTAGTTGACCGTGTATTCGCAGTTGATGCCCTGGTACGGCGCCTCGCACTCGCAGTGCCCCAGCGCCGTCTCGCAGCGCCCGTGCAGCGCGCACGAGGCGTTGCAGCCGGGGCGCGCGCAGGCCCAGTCGAAGGCGACCTCGGTGGGGTCGTACTCGCGGTCGAGGGTGCCGTTGCCTCCGCCGCTGCTGCCGTAGAGGAGGAAGCGCCAGTGCACGGCGGCCACGTACTTGTCGGTGCAGTTGAGCGCGGCCCCGAAGGCGCCCCAGGAGCCCGCGGGGATGTCGCCGGTGGTTCCGAGGCCCACGAGACGGACGGCGTCGCTGGCGTCGCCCGCGGTCTGCACGTCTCTGCGGGCCGAGACGAGCTGGGAGACCGAGTAGTGCAGGGGCCCCGAGGCGTTGCGGGCGCGCCAGCGGAGGGCCAGCGACGCGTTGAGGGGCCCCAGCGAGGTCTTGTTGTCGAGGGGGCAGGGCTGCACGGCCACCCCGCCCACGACGACGTGCAGCTCCGAGCCGTCGCTGAGCACGGCGTCGATGTCGAAGGGGGCCGGCGCCTGCGGTGTGGAGGCCGTGTGGGACGGGAAGGGGAGCAGCGAGGGCACGCACGGCAGCGACGGGGCACGCGAGGAGGGAGCCGAGGACCGCGAGGACCGCGAGGCGGAGGCGGGGCATGCGGGCAGAGAGGGCTCTGGTCGCTCGGGTTTGAGTTCGGGTTTTCGGAGATCGAATGCGAGCCGCTCGGATACCGAAATAACAACTTCCCGCCTGCGATCCCGCAAGCATCGGGCACCACAGCCGCCCCCACAGGCGCACGCTCTCACCGCCCTGTGGCCTGCGCCTCTCTGTCTCCTGTGCTGCTTGCGCTTCTGCCTCAGCCTCTGCCTCTGGCGCTGCTGCCATGGCGCGCCTGTCTCTGGGCACCGCCGTCGTCGCCGTCGTCGCCTGCGTGGCGCTGGCGGCCACGCGTGTCGCGGGGTGGCCGCTGCGCCCGGCGCCCGTGGACGTGTGGCTCGAGGGCGTGCGCGTCGTGGCCTCGGGCGTGGAGCTGGCCGTCCCCAACGCGACGATGGCCACGGCACTCAGTGCTCGCCGAACTGCCGTCGCCCTCGCGTGGTCCTCGTCGCCCGGCGCCTCCCCCAACGCCACGTCCTACGCCGCCAGCGTCTGGACCGCCGTGGCGCAGGCGCTGCCCTCCAACCTCGGGGGAGGCGGGGGGGCCAGCGGGGGCGGCGCCACGGCGACCCTGGCAGGGCTGCCGCCCGAGGGCCGCGTGCCCGCAGAGAGGACCGCGTGGAACGTCACGCGCACGTGCTGGGGCCGCTCGGTCGTGCGCTACCTCGTGGAGCTGCGCACGTGGGACGCGGCGACGGGGGAGCTCTATGCCCCCGTGCGGCTGTCGTTCCTCTGGCGCTGCGCTGTGCCGGGCTGCCCGGCCACCTGCAGGCCCCCCCACGGCCTCTGCGTGTGCGCTGCCCCGCTGCTGCTGCTCATCCACTGACGGCCGCCGCAGGGAGGAGCTGGGCGAGTGCGAGTGCGCCAGCGGGTACACGGGGTACAACTGGACGTCTCGCAGATCGAGTGGGGGTCGCTCAACGACATGGCCACCAACACGCGCTACTGGATCTACCTCGCCACGGGCTCCTGGGCGCCCCCAGACGTCCCTACGTCCTCGGCCTACTCCCTCGCCAGCACCTCCTTCCTGGCGCCCCCTGTCCCCGCCAGCTACCTCTTCCTCGTCGTGCGCCCTCGCATTCCCCCCCGGGCCACCCCCTCCCGCTCACTGGACTCGCCCCCGCGGCGCAGTACCGCAACGACGACCCCAAGTCGGAGATGGGAAGGACGGCGCTCGAGGTGCTTCCATGGGAGCGCTGCGGCGGGCATGCCGCGGGCAGCGCGTGCGTGGCAGGGCGGGAGGGCGCGTGCTCGGGGCACGGCACGTGCGTCAACGGGACCTGCCGCTGCAGCGGCTACTTCTACTGGTCCGACTGCTCGCACGGCTGCGACCCCGAGGGCGTCGTCCTGCGGGGCGCCTCGGGGCGCCTGTCGAGCGACGCCGCGGCGCTGCGCGGGGGCGCCGAGGGGCAGATGCTCTACATGGCCTACACGCACTGCGTCTGGCGCATACGGCCCCCGGGCTCCTACGACCGCATCGCGCTCAGCTTCGAGCTCCTCGACCTCGGCCTCGGCGACACGCTCTCGGTCGTCATCGGCGACCGCGCCGACGGCCTCGCGGCGGCGGTCCTCGTCGGCTCGGCCGCGCCGCCCGTCCGCGAGTTCAGCGCGCGGTCGCTGACGATCGTCCTCGGCGCCGACTACTCCAACGTCGGCCGCGGCTTCGTCGCCACGTACTACACCGTCACGGACCCGCTCTCTGGCGGCGCCGTCGCCGGCATCGCGGCCGCGGCGACGGTCGTTGGCAGCGTGGCCGTGGGGGCGCTGCCCGTCGCCGCGCTTCTGCTGCTCCGCAGGCGACGGGCGGCCCGCGAGCGGCTGCTGGACACGCCGGCAGAGACGTGGCCGCCCGAGGACGAGGCCGCGGACGGCGCCGAGGCCGGGGACGTGTCGACGTTCGAGGGCACCGACGTGGAGATCGACAAGGCGGCGCTGAGCTTCGGCGTGGCGGCCGAGGGCGCAGCGGCCGTGGGGACGCCGCTGGGCGACGTGCTGACGGTGACCAACCACACGGCGGGGCCCGTCTGCGTGCGGACGCTGGTGCCCGACGGCGCCCACGTGTTCGCGCTGGTGGCCAAGCCCGGGGCCATCTGCATCAGCCCGGGCTACGGCGTGGAGCTCAGCTTCCAGTTTGTGCTGCGCTACACGACCCGCGTGCGCCGCAGGGTCCGCGTCGAGGTCCGCGCGGGCTCGGACATCCGCGACACGTCCTCGCGGCCCCTCTGCGTCGCCCACGTGCGCCTCGCCCTCGACGGCGCCATCTCCGAGTGGGTCGACCCCGACGACCTCGTCGTCGAGCCCAAGCCCATCGGCAGCGGCTCCAGCGGGTGCGCACGCTCTCGCTGGGGGCGGACTGGGCGCTGACCACGGGGCACAGGGCGGTGTACCGGGCCGAGTACAGGAGGCGGGAGGTGGCCGTGCAGATCCTGTGGTCGCAGGACAAGATGAGCGCGGAGCAGCTGGCCGAGTTCGAGGCGCACGTGCAGCTGTACAAGACGCTGCGGAGCCCCTACGTGGTGGAGTTCGTGGGGGCCTCGCGGGTGCCCGGCAAGCTGTGCGTGTGCACGGAGCTGCTGCCGCACAGGACGCTGCGCGAGGCCGCGCGGCGCTACGTGGTGCCGCTGGCGCTGCAGCTCAAGATGGCGCGCGACGTCTGCGAGGCCATGGCGCTGCTGCACTCGCTGGGCGTCGTGCACCGCGACCTCAAGCCCTCCAACGTCTTCGTCGTCTCGCTGCGCCTCCGCGAGCAGGTCAACTGCAAGGTCGGCGACTTCAGCGCCAGCAGGAGCGTCCTCGACGTCCGCCAGGCCCTCCTGCAGACCTGCCGCGGCACCCCCGCCTTCATGGCCCCGGAGCTCGCGGCCCGCCAGCGCTACTCGGGCAAGGTCGACGTCTACGCCTTCGGCCTGACGCTCTGGTCGCTGCTCACCCGCCGCGAGCCCTGGGAGGGCGAGAACCTCTGGGAGGTCCCCGACCGCGTGGCTGCCGGCGACCGCCCGCGCTTCGACGGCGCCGAGAGCAGCGCCCCCGCAGAGTACGTGCGCCTCATCGAGGCCTGCTGGGCCCAGGACCCCGAGGCCCGCCCCGACTGGCCCGCCATCCAGGCCGCCCTGCGCGCCCTCCTCGACGCCCAGTGCGCAGGCGCCGACGCCAACAAGATCAAGTGCGCCCGCGCCCCGCAGGCCCACGAGGTGCGCCTCTCGGGCCTGCCGCCCCCGGGCTACGTCGTCGAGGCCGCCCCCGAGGCCCCGGGCGCCCAGAAGACGCCCAGGCACCGCCACAGGAAGGCGGGGCGCTCGCGGTCGCGCTCCAACTCGAGCGACGGCAGGGACGGCAGGGACGGCAGGCGCAAGACCGCCAGGATCGCAGACCTCGCAGCGACAGACGCCGCAGCCGAGGCCAGCGGGGCAGAGAAGCTCTCCCCCAGAAAGAAGAAGTCCTCGGCAGGCGCCATCCTCAAGGCCACGCCCTAGCTGGCCTGGCCGGTTGTATCGTGAGAGACAGAGCAGGCAACACAGCCGCAGCCGTTTATGGTGTGCTAGCCTCTGGCGATGCGCCCGTGGAGCAGGAAAACAGCAAAGCGGCATAGAGTCAGTTGAATGCGGACGAGCGGGGTGGGGAGTGCGTGCGTGTGAGCGTGTGGGGGAGTGGAGTGGGAGCGGGAGTGGGGGGGAAGAGAGAGGAAGAGAGGGGATAACTACACGAGGTGGACGGCGAGCCTCACGAGGGGGAAGGCGTAGCGGGCGACGAGCTTGAGGACGCTCTGGCGGGTGACCGTGGGGTTGGGGGCCGTGATGAGCAGGCGCAGCGCGCTGTGCGCCCCGCAGATCCTGTGGCAGCCCAGGCAGAGCGCCGTGATGGCCGCCAGCCTCCTCGCCTGCCGCGGCCCGCTGGGCGCCGCGCAGGCCGCCGCCAGCAGCTCGCGCTCCTTGTCCTCGAAGGGGTTGCCCGAGAGGTCCAGCGCCCCCAGCGTGCTGTTCTCGCGCACGAGCTTCTCCACGTGCGACGAGATGCCGAACGTCAGCTGGTTGTCCCGCAGCTGCAGCGCCGTCACCACGGGGTTCACCCGCACCGCCGCGATCAGCGCTATACCCCCGGCGTTCTCCACCACGTTGGCTGCGCAGGGCCCCGGGGCGACAGACGTCAGCGACAGGCGTCAGCGGCGGAGCTTCGCTGGGGCTGGCAGCGCGCACAGTTGAGCGCCAGGTGCTCGAGGGTTCGGTTCTGGCGCAGCGCCTCTGCGAGGGCCTCGGCGCCCTCGGTGCCCACGATGTTGTCCGAGAGCTCCAGCCGTGTGAGCGCCTTGTTCATGGGCAGCGCCCGCGCCAGCAGCGACGCCCCCTTGTCTCCCACGCGGTTCCCTGTGGCCGCCGGGCGTTGGCGCCGCCGAGGAGCCCGGGAGAGAGGGCGGCGCACCCGAGAGGTCGAGGTGCGTGAGGGTCTCGTTGAACTGCAGGGCCATGGAGAGGTACTCTGCGCCCGCCGCCGTCAGCGAGTTCACGTAGAGGTCGAGCCTTCGCAGCGACGCGTTGGTGAAGAGCGCGTCGGCCAGCTGCTCGATGCCGTCGTCCGAGATGCTGTTGACTGCGGCAGCGGGGGGAGCGAGGGGAGTGAGGGAGGCGGTCAGTCCCGCGCAGAGGATGTGGCTGTGCGGCTGTGTGGCTGCTGCTGCGCACATCCGAGGTCCAGCTGTGTCAGGACGCTGTTCTCCCGCAGCGACGCCGCGAGCTCGATGGCCCCCTGCGCCCCGCACATGTTCACTGCAGCGGCCGCGGCCGAGGGCAAGGTGGGCCCGCGCGGGTGCCAGCGAGTGTGCGAGTGGTAGCGCGCACGCTGTATGTCGAGCTGCGTGAGGGTGCTGTTGCTGCGGAGGGCCTGGGCCAGCGCCTGGGCGCCCTCGGGCTCGATGGTGCCGCCCCCCAGCTTCAGCCGGATCAGCAGCGGGTGCGTCCGCAGCGCCGCCGACAGGTGCTCCGCCCCCGAGGGCCCCGGCGAGTTGTCTGCGGGGCGCCTGGGGTGTCAGCCAGGGGTGCCGCGCTGCTGCCGGGTGGGCAGCCGCACCGCTGAGGTCGAGCGTCGTCAGCGACTGGTTCTGGCGCAGCGCCTCCGCGATCTCCTGGACGCCTTGCTTGTCGATGCCGTTGTCTGCCCCGCAGGCGCCTCTCTGTCAGTCGGGCGGTGCAGCCGCGGGTGCGGGGCAGAGCGTGCCGCTGAGGTTGAGGGTCGTGATGGCGCTGTTCTGCCTCAGCAGCTCCGAGATGGCGACGGCCCCGTCGTTGCCCAGCTTGCAGCCTGCGCAGCCCTGTGAGTGCAGCGCCCCCTCGTCTCGCCTCTGCCGGGGTGGCGCACAGCTGAGGTCGAGGACGTTGACGCTCTTGTTGGCCCCCAGCGAGCTCGACAGCGACGAGGCCCCCATGCGCCCGATGTTGAGGTCTGCGGTGCGTGCGTGCGTGTGCGCGTGCGCCCGAGTGAGCGGCCTGGCCACCGTGGGTGCTGGGGGTGCTGGTGGGTGCCTCGGAGGTTCCAGGTGCTGGCGTAGGGGTTGAGCTGGGGCAGCACGTCGTCGTCGTCTGCGTCGGGCGCCAGCCGGTTGCTCACCTTGAGCGCCACGGGCTCTGCGGCCAGCGGGGCCCCCGAGGCCGTCGCGGCCGCCGGCGAGAGGGGCCGGGGGCTGGCGAGGGGCGAGAGGGCCAGGAAGGCCGGGGCCTTCTTGGTCGGCGGCGCTCTCCGGCCTGCACGCATCGCGCTCGGGGCCCCGCGCACGCGATTGCCGCTGGGGGTGGTCTGCTGGGGGCGCCCTGCGTGCGGGGCAGGCGTGGCGCTGCTGGGAGGGTCCGCTGCAAGCGGCTTAACGGGCTGCGGCTATTCTTGGCAGCCCCTGTGCGACCACACAGCAGATATTTATCTCTCGACAGATCTAGATACCACCTGCAGATTCACCGACAGGATTCCTGGATTTGACAGGATGTGTGTGTGCCCGCTGGCATCCTCGGGAGACCGTCGAGTCAGAGCCCCAGCAGCCGGCTGATGGTAATATCACCGAGTGGGCCTCACACAGGCTAACACGAACCACTCTGGCACTGATCACTTGGCGCCGGAGCCCCACTGCGGTGGTGCCGGGCGGCGTGCAGAGTTGGTAGAACCAACTAAATTGAGTTCTGGAAGAGGCTGTCGCCATGCCGGGTAGATACGCGTATCTCTGGTGATCGCGAGCGGCGTATCTCCAACGCCATAGTTGTTGTTGTCGAAACCACCCATTCTACGCGCCGCAATGGACGCCAACAAGAGGACCACGTGCGCTCTCCCGCCCCCCATCCCCCACCCCGCCGCAACGCCCCGCGTTGCCCTGCGTCTGTCTGTCTGTCTGTCTGTCTGGCTGGCGGTGGGATTCGCGTGTCGCCTCAGCCCCCCGTCGTGTCGCATCGCTAAAAGAGCGGGCTGCGATGTGGGCGATGTGGCGCCGCAGGGATCCGATCGTGACGGGGTCGAGCGTGGTGGGGATCAAGTACGCGGGGGGCGTGCTGGTGGCGGCGGACACGCTGGGGTCGTACGGGAGCATGGCGCGCTTCATGGACCTGCGGCGGCTGGCGGCCGTGGGGGCGCGCACGCTGGTGGGCGCCAGCGGCGAGTACAGCGACTGGCAGGCCGTCCGCGAGCTGCTGGCCTCGCTGGTGCGCCGCGACGCCTGCGCCGACGACGGCTTCGCGCTGGCGCCCCGCGAGCTCTTCACGTACCTCAACCGCGTGCTCTACGCGCGGCGCGGCAAGGGCGACCCCTACTGGTGCGGCCTCGTGGTCGCCGGCGTCGACGAGGGCGGCAGGGCCTCGCTGGGCCTCCTCGACATGCTCGGCACCGCCGTCGAGGTCGACGACGTCTGCGCCACGGGCTACGGCCTCTACATGGCCCTCCCCCTGCTCCGCGCTGCCTGGCGCCCCGACCTCGACGAGGCCGCCGCCCGCAAGATCCTCCTCGACGCCATGCGCGTCCTCCTCTTCCGCGACGCCCGCTCCTTCTACAAGGTGGGGCCCAGCTCAATTGACTCGGCGGCGCAGCTGATGCGACGTTTGCGCAGATACAAGTGGGCAAGGTGACGGACAAGGGCGTCGAGATCAGCGAGCCCTTTGCCCTCGACACGGCTGGCATGTGGGGCTCGGGCGAGGGCGCCATCAAGGACGACTACTGAGGGCCCCTCCTCTGCCGCTGCCGCTGCTGCCGCGGGCACACACGCACGCGCGCGCGCGGGGCTGAGAGCAGCGAGAGCAACGAGAGCACTGAGAGCAATGGGGGCACCACTGGGGGCACTCAGAGGGCCCGCCACCGCTACAAGCACAACAAGGGGGGCAGGAGAGCTGTTGTCTGGGTCGCTGGCCACGCCGTGGCTTGGGTCGTTGTCTCTGGTGTCGCTGTGCTGCGTCTGCCCAGCAGCGCTATGCTCTGCTCTGCACTGCACTGCTCCTCTGAGCAGCTGTGCGCTGAGGTCCTTTGATTTGTTGCGCGCGCAGTGCAACACCAACAGCGCAGAGCGCAGAGCACCTGGCAGCCAGGCTGCTGGGCACTCCGTGGCACAGCACCTGCCGCACACGCGCAGCTGGTGGGGGCGCCAGACGCTGTGCCGCTGCCTGCGCGTGCTGGGGGCAGGCTGGCTGGTCCCCTGCTGTGCTCTCTGTTCTGCTCTTTGTTGTTGCTGCTGCTGCTGCTGCTGCTGTGGTTTTGTTTGTTTCCCTCCCAGACAGCTGTTTGCAACTCTGTGCCCGTCCCTGGCGGCACAGCCATCGCCCGTAAGCACTGCGCTGGCTCTGTCTGCGGCGAGCGGCAGGGATGCCTGGCGGGCAGGCGAGCAGCGCACGGCGGGGTGACGCAAGATCCGCAGGAAAAATTACCGACACACATTGAGGCAAGGAGCAGATATTCCCTTGCCGGAAATTTCACGGAGATTTCGACTAGCGGTCACCCAAATTTCCCCGACTTCCAACCTGACAGTGCACGAGATTTCCGGGGTGCGCTGGGCCGGCTGCACCATTTAAGGCGCGCGGGGCGCAGGGACGTCACAACAACACAAAAAGAGCTTCAGAAGACAAGCTAGCAGCATGTCGAAGAAGGCACTCGCAGTGGGCATCGACCTGGGCACGACGTACAGCTGCGTCGGCGTCTGGCAGAACGACCGCGTCGAGATCATCGCCAACGACCAGGGCAACCGCGTGACGCCCTCCTATGTCGCCTTCACCGGTAAGTCGCATCACTCTCACTCTCTCAAGTCGCATCACTGACGCCAATGGACCAGACACGGAGAGGCTGATCGGGGACGCTGCCAAGAACCAGGTGGCGATGAACCCGGAGAACACGGTGTTTGACGCGAAGCGGCTGATCGGGCGGCGGTACAGCGACCCGAGCGTGCAGGAGGACATGAAGCACTGGCCGTTCAAGGTGGCGAACAAGGGGGACAAGCCGTTCCTGCAGGTGACGTACAAGGGCGAGGTGAAGACGTTCACGCCCGAGGAGGTCAGCTCGATGGTGCTGACCAAGATGAAGGAGACGGCCGANCCTGGCAGCCAGGCTGCTGGGCACTCCGTGGCACAGCACCTGCCGCGCACGCGCAGCTGGTGAGGGCGCCAGACGCTGTGCCGCTGCCTGCGCGTGCTGGGGGCAGGCTGGCTGGTCCCCTGCTGTGCTCTCTGTTCTGCTCTTTGTTGTTGTTGCTGCTGCTGCTGCTGCTGCTGCTGCTGTGGTTTTGTTTGTTTCCCTCCCAGACAGCTGTTTGCAACTCTGTGCCCCGTCCCTGGCGGCACAGCCATCGCCCGTAAGCACTGCGCTGGCTCTGTCTGCGCTGAGCGGCAGGGGCGGGCGAGCAGCGCACGGCGGGGTGACGCAAGATCCGCAGGAAAAATTACCGACACACGCATTGAGGCAAGGAGCAGATATTCCATCTGGAAATTTCACGGAGATTTCGACTAGCGGTCACCCAAATTTCCCCGACTTCCAACCTGACAGTGCACGAGATTTCCGGGGTGCGCTGGGCCGGCTGCACCATTTAAGGCGCGCGGGGCGCAGGGACGTCACAACAACACAAAAAGCTTCAGAAGACAAGCTAGCAGCATGTCGAAGAAGGCACTCGCAGTGGGCATCGACCTGGGCACGACGTACAGCTGCGTCGGCGTCTGGCAGAACGACCGCGTCGAGATCATCGCCAACGACCAGGGCAACCGCGTGACGCCCTCCTATGTCGCCTTCACCGGTAAGTCGCATCACTCTCTGTCTCTCTCTCAAGTCGCATCACTGACGCCAATGGACCAGACACGGAGAGGCTGATCGGGGACGCTGCCAAGAACCAGGTGGCGATGAACCCGGAGAACACGGTGTTTGACGCGAAGCGGCTGATCGGGCGGCGGTACAGCGACCCGAGCGTGCAGGAGGACATGAAGCACTGGCCGTTCAAGGTGGCGAACAAGGGGGACAAGCCGTTCCTGCAGGTGACGTACAAGGGCGAGGTGAAGACGTTCACGCCCGAGGAGGTCAGCTCGATGGTGCTGACCAAGATGAAGGAGACGGCCGAGGCCTTCCTGGGGACGCCCGTCAAGGACGCGGTCGTCACGTGCCCCGCCTACTTCAACGACTCGCAGCGCCAGGCCACCAAGGACGCCGGGACCATCGCGGGCCTCAACGTCCTGCGCATCATCAACGAGCCCACGGCGGCCGCCATCGCCTACGGCCTCGACAAGAAGGGCGGCGAGGCCAACATCGTCATCTTCGACTTTGGCGGGGGCACGCACGACGTCTCGCTGCTCACCATCGAGGAGGGCGTCTTCGAGGTCAAGGCCACGGGCGGCAACACGCACCTGGGCGGCGAGGACATCGACAACCGCCTGGTCGACCACTTCTGCGCCGAGTTCAAGCGCAAGTACTCCAAGGACCTCCGCGGCAGCCCCCGGGCCATCCGCCGCCTGCGGACGGCGTGCGAGCGGGCCAAGCGGACGCTGTCGACGGCGACGCAGGCGAGCGTCGAGGTGGACCAGCTGTACGAGGGCATCGACTTCTACACGAGCATCACGCGGGCGCGCTTTGAGGAGCTGAACATGGACCTGTTCCGGTCGTGCATCGAGCCGCTGGACCGCGTGCTGCGCGACGCCAAGATGGACAAGAGCCAGGTCAACGAGGTGGTGCTGGTGGGCGGCAGCACGCGCATCCCCAAGGTGCAGGACCTCGTGCGCGAGTACTTCCACGGCAAGGAGCCCAACCGCTCGGTCAACCCCGACGAGGCCGTGGCCTACGGCGCCGCGGTGCAGGCGGCGATCCTGACGGGCACGGGCGGGGCCAAGGCGCAGGACGTGCTGCTGCTGGACATCACGCCGCTGACGCTGGGCATCGAGACGGCCGGGGGCGTGATGACGGCGCTGATACCGCGCAACACGACGATCCCCACCAAGAAGAGCCAGGTCTTCTCGACCTACTCGGACAACCAGCCGGGCGTGCTCATCCAGGTCTACGAGGGCGAGCGCTCGATGACGGCCCACAACAACCTGCTGGGCAAGTTTGAGCTGAGCGGCATCCCGCCGGCGCCGCGCGGCGTGCCGCAGATTGAGGTGACGTTTGACATTGACGCCAACGGCATCCTCAACGTCACGGCCGAGGACAAGACGACGGGCAAGAAGAACAAGATCACCATCACCAACGACAAGGGCCGCCTCAGCAAGGAGCAGATCGAGCGCATGGTCAACGACGCCGACAAGTACAAGGCCGACGACGAGAAGCAGAAGGAGCGCATCGAGGCCAAGAACCACCTCGAGGGCTACGCCTACAGCGTCCGCAACAGCCTCAAGGAGGAGCAGGTCGCCGCCAAGGTCCCCGCCGACGACCGCGCCAAGGTCGAGGAGGCCATCAAGACCGCCCTCGACTGGCTCGACCACAACCAGACGGCCGAGAAGGAGGAGTTCGAGGCCAAGCTCAAGGACCTCGAGGCCGTCATCCAGCCCGTCATGATGAAGCTCTACCAGGACGCCCAGGGCGGCGCCGGCGGCATGCCCGGCGGTATGCCCGGCGGCATGCCTGGCGGCTTCCCCGGCGGCTTCCCGGGCGCAGGCGCGGGCGCGGCCCCCGGCGGTGCGAGCAGCGGCAGCAGCGGGAGCACCCCCAAGCCCGCGGGCCCCAAGATCGAGGAGGTCGACTAAGACGGGGCGGCAGCGCCGGGCAACACACAGCAGCAGGCGGCGGCGCACGCACGCCAGCCCCGGCCACGTAGAGTCCACGCCACTCGCACCCCCACAGCAGCAAACCATCGAGTTTTAATTTTTTCCCATCCCGAGCAACTGTGTTGTTGTCCCTTGGGTGGCTGGGAAGCTGGGCCCTCTTGTTGCCCTGGGCCACCGGGGGGATGCGCGTGGCCCCAGCGCCCCCGCGTGGTGCGAGGCCCACAAGAGCAGCGGCGGCCAATGCAGGAGACCGAGCCGTCGCAGACGTCCGAGGGCGGTGTGCACACGACGACAGGAAGGCGCTGCTTACGAGGGCACCGCCGACGCCTGCCAGCACACCAAGCAGAGCAGCGCGCACGGCACCACGCGCGGGCTGCACCTGCTGGCCTTGGTCGTGCCGTGCTGGGGCCTCGCGCGCTGGCCAGAGACCACTCGGCCCACAGGCGCTGTGCGACGGTGCCCACGCTCCCTCCCTTGCCCTTGGCGCGGCACAGCGCCGGGACTGTCTCGGACTACCCGCAGCGCTACAGCAGCAGCAGCAGAGGCCGTCGCTGCCGCAGGGGAAGCAGCTGGCGGTCGGTGGCGGAGCACCTCGGGAGGAGCACGAGGGCGAGGACGAGTACCCGGGCGCAAGACATCTGCTGCCACTGCGGCCTCAGCACTACTCGCACGACCCAGGCAGACGGCGCCCACATCAATTGCTACAGCACACAGCACACAGCACACAGCACAGGCAACGCGCCCTGCAGCACTGGCCCCCACTGGGAACACTCTGGCCTTGTTGGCTCTCTGCACGGCCGCCGCCATTCCTCCTGCGCTGCTGTCACTCCCTCCGGTCATCGCGCTGCTCCCCCGGCGCCTGTGCCCCCGCCCTCTTGCCTGCCAGCTGCCGCCCCTGCCCCGCGGCCTCCACCCGCGGCTTCCACAGGGGCCCGCACAGGGCCCTGTCCTGGGCCAGCGTCGCCCTGTCAAGGGCCCCCGCGGCATCGAGGGCCTCCGACTGCCTGCGCGCACGCTCGGCCCACCACCCAGGGGACCCAGGGGCCCCGCTGGCGGGCGAGCGCACCTCCGCAGCGAGGGCGTCGAGGGCCTGGTCGAGGCGGCCCTGCAGCGCAGAGTCGGGGGGCGGGCACGAGCACAGCAGCTCCGCGTAGGCCACGCCCGCGTGGCGAGCAGCGGGGAGCAGCAGCACCCCGAACAGCAGCAGCGCCAGCGCAGCCCTGTGGCGCCCCGCTGCCCCCGGCCTCGTCGCAGCCCAGAGCGCCAGCGCACCTGCGCGCAGCAGCACAGCGCCTCAGTGTGATGGCACCGCGGGCGACTCGGAGCGATTCGTGGGGAGGGGGAGGGGCACCGTGGAGGGCGTAGATCGCCCCCTGCGCCTGCCAGCGCCAGCGCCCGCACGGGGCCAGCGGGGGGCAGGCGGCCTCCAGGACAGCCGTCGCGGTGGCTGCCACGATGGCGAGGCAGAGCAGCTCAGACGCTGCTGGGGCTCAGCGAGCGGGGCCAAGACAGAAACGGAGAAATTAGATCAATTGAGTGTGTTGATGAAGAGAAATATTCCAAGGTTGACACATATCAGGAACTGACAGAGTGCAACTGTGCACACCACACCGCACACACACCCTGACAAAAAAATCACGGCAGTATGCTGTTCGAGGGTGAGACCAGTGAGACCCATCAACAATGCAACATGGTACCACTCCATAAAACGCGCAGCGGCAGGAAGCATGGTGTTCACTTCCATCCCTCCGGGGAGGCGGCCTAGTGCCCTTCCCGCCTACGGGCGGAAGGCCATGATCCCGAACCCAAATAAAAAGACAAGTTATTGAATTCAGTAGGTATTTTTCCGATAATACCTCTAGATCTGGCGTATCTTGAGAAAGATCCAAAGCAAACAGTATTCAGCTGTTAGTTACTTCGGATCTCAATTACAAAAGCGTGAATAAATTCAATTGAATCAATACATGCGGAGGCTTGAAAGGCGGTAACCACATGCTAAGGCCATAGAAAAAAGGGGGAGCTCCTGCTTGCCCGTAAGTCAACCAGATGCTATGCCTGCCCTTTAACCTCGTGCCGTGGCTTCCGTAGGTCAGGCGGTGAAGGGCCATGGAGGCCACGAACACTCATAGCACCACAACGATTTCCCTTGTGTGCTCTTTCTGGGTTCACTGCCCCACCATCTGCAGTAGTGGTGCTACGAAATGATCAAGAAACGCAGGTTAGAGCTGTTGCTGCCGTCCCCGTTCCTCTGCGCAATTGTCACAGTTGCTCGTTTGCATGATGGCATTCCTCGCCGTGCAACCGTTGCAGAGGCACCTCTTTCAGTGGGGTGGCAGAGTCTTGGNCGGCCGTCGCGGTGGCGGCCACGATGGCGAGGCAGAGCAGCTCAGACACCAGAGGGAGCACGCTGCGGGGGCGCCCTGCAGCAGCAGACGAGGCCCCCACGAGGCTGCGCAGCAGGCGGAGCAGGGCCACCGAGGCCGCGGACGCACACAACACCACGACCACCGCCCTCGCGAGCATCTGGGTGCACGATGCCCTCTTCTCTTATGTGCCCAGTGCGGGAGATGCACAGAGAGAATGAGGCACTGTTGTGCCTGCCACGAAGCAGCACAGGGCGACTGAGGTGTGTGCGAGGCGTCCCTGTGGTGACCGCGGCGAGTGCTGCTCCTCCAACGCAAGGCGCCACTCGGGGACTCCTTGCAGGCACCGCTGAGGCCGCCGGCGCTGCTGGGGCTCAGCGAGCGGGGCCAAGGCAGAAACGGAGAAATTGGATCAATTGAGTGTGTTGATGAAGAGAAATATTCCAAGGTTGACACATATCAGGAACTGACAGAGTGCAACTGTGCACACCACACCCTGACAAAAAACACGGCAGTGTGCTGTTCGAGGGTGAGACCAGTGAGACCCGTCACAATGCAACATGGTACCACTCCATAAAACGCGCAGCGGCAGGAAGCATGGTGTTCACTTCCATCCCTCCGGGGAGGCGGCCTAGTGCCCTTCCCGCCTACAGGCGGAAGGCCATGATCCCGAACCCAAATCTAAAGACAAGTTACTGAATTCAGTAGGTATTTTTCCGATAATACCTCTAGATCTGGCGTATCTTGAGAAAGATCCAAAGCAAACAGTATTCAGCTGTTAGTTACTTCGGATCTCAATCTCAAAAGCGTGAGTAAATTCAATTGAATCAATACAGGCCGGAGGCTTGAAAGGCGGTAACCACATGCTAAGGCCATAATAAAAATTGGGGGAGCTCCTGCTTGCCCTAAGTCAACCAGATGCTGTGCCTGCCCTGTAACCTCGTGCCGTGGCTTCCGTAGGTCAGGTGGTGAAGGGCCATGGAGGCCACGAACACTCATAGCACCACAACGATTTCCCTTGTGTGCTCTTTCTGGGTTCACTGCCCCACCATCATGCGCTCAAGTACGAATTGATCAAGATACGCAGGTTAGAGCTGTTGCTACTGTCCCCGTTCCTCTGCGCAATTGTCACAGTTGCTCGTTTGCATGATGGCATTCCTCGCCGTGCAACCGTTGCAGAGGCACCTCTTTCAGTGGGGTCGCTGAGTCTTGTTTCAACTATATCTCCCGAGATCAACTGATGCGGTCTCAGCGACAGCACAACGGCACTCCAGCACCGCTGCACGAGCTGCGAGATGTGCCAAGAGGCTCGCCCAGGCACCGCAGAGCTGCCCCACGCGGCAGGCGCGTTCGCAGTGCTCACCTGGGAGACCCTGATGATGGTCGCGGAGCTGCTCGACCACCGCTCCTGTGGCCGCCTCGCCAGGACCTGCCGGACGATGCGCGAGCTCCTCGCCAACCCGCGACTCTGGGCCGATGCCGAGCTCTCGACTGCCGCCCACGTGGACTCGCTGCGTCTGTTCCCCAGCGCCCGGCACCTGCGCTCCCTCACGGTCTCGGAGCACGGCGACGGTGTGCTCTCCGCGCTGCCCGCTGTCCTCGCGGCGACGCAGGGGCTCGTGCGCTACAGCGGGCCCGTCGACCCGCGGGTCTCTGCGGCCCTGTGCGCGCTGCCCGCGCTGTCGGAGCTCGTTCTCGTGCCCTCTGCGACCTGCGACGCCGCGGCCTTCAACGACTGCGTACGGGACGTGCTGCGGGCCACGCTGCCGCGGCTGGCGGTGCTGAGCCTGCAGCCCTCCCCGCTGCTGGGCTACTGGGTGACCGAGTACCTCGTGGCCCTTATCGAGTCGCAGGGCGCGATGCCCCCGCTGCGCGCGCTCGACGTCCCCGCCAACGAGTCGCAGCTGCTGGCGCTCCTGCGCTTCCTGGAGCAGCGGGACGCCCAGTGGCCGCTGCTCGAGGACCTCAACTTCCGCGCCGAGCTCTGCCCGCCGGGCACCGCCCTGGACGTCGCTCAGTCGATCGCGGGGCGCTTTCCCAACCTGCGGAGGGCCGACCCGCGCTGCACCGAGGTCGCCTGCTGCCTCGCGCTGCTCTGCCCGCGCCTCGAGGAGGTCACGGGCTCCTACGCCTTCCTCGACCTTCCCGCTGCCGCCCTCCTCGCAGGCCCCCCCGGCTGCCCGCCCCTGAGCCTGCGCGTGCTGCACATCGAGGCCCCCATGCCCGAGGCCGCGGCGGTGATCCGCAGGTGCCCGGGGCTGCGCGACGTGGAGCTCGCGGGCGCCTGCGCCGAGGCGGTGGCCGTGCTGGCTGGCCTGCAGCACCTCGAGGTGCTCGCAGTCTACTACGAGGAGCACTGCGACTGGTCCCCCTTGGCCGCCAGCAGCGCGCGCCTCCGGGAGCTGCGCGCGTCCCTCGGCTGCTGGGCCGTTCTGGCGGCCCTGCCGCTGTGCCGGCACCTGGCCGTCTACAGCTGCACCCTCGCGAGAGAGCGGCCCGTCGCCCTCGAGACCCTGCGGCCTCTGTGGGGCCTCGAGCGCCTGCGCGAGTTCGACTGCGAGCTGCAGACCCGCTGGGAGCCCCAGTGCCTCGAGGCCCTCGAGCTCTACGCCGAGGCCAACCCCCACGTGGTGGTGCGGACAGGCCGCGCAGCCGGAAGCCCTCCCGAGTGAACGGCAAGTGGCAACGTGTATCACCCTTGGCTCCGACGAGCGCCTGCGATCCGAGTCTGCCAGCCTCCCCCACTGCTTGATGTGTTCTTCCAGGGCCCTAGCCTTACCGCTACTGTAAATGAAGAGCGGGTGGAGCTCTTTTCGATTCGGGTGGCCGACCACGCCCTCACCGGTATCTCTGGGCTCCTTGCCACGGCTCTCTTGCAGCGCAACCGCAGCGACTGCACACTCCTGCATTCCGGGGACACGCGGCCAGCACGACCGGCGAGGGGGAGGGGCAGCGCTCAGAGGAGCACGTGGCGTGGCTGGCAGCTGCTGTTTGTCTGTGCGTTCCGTGGCGTGTGTGCGTGAGTGTGCGTGTGCGTGTTGCCCTCTGTGCTCTGTGTCGTACTGGCGTGCTGCTGCTGGTGTTGTGTCTGCGCGTGCTGCTGCTGCTGCTGCTGCTGTGGCTGGCGGGTGCGTAGCATTGCATTGCACTGTGCTCTGGTGGCACACACAGGGGGGCGAGGGCCCCGCCGTCACTTGGGGCCGATGGCGGCGACGACGACGGTGATGTTGTCGCCGCTGCCCGAGAGGAACGCCCAGTCGCGCAGCTCCATGGCCGCGAGCTCCGGGGTGCCGCCCTCGCGCGCCAGGGCCGCCCGCACAATGTCGACGGCCTGCTGGTCGCTCAGCACGTCCCACACGCCGTCGCACGCAAAGACCACAAACTCGTCGCCGGGCCCCAGCGCCACGCGCTCCACGGCGGCCTCGTCCGACACGGCCGGCGCCAGCGGCCAGTCGCCCAGCGCCCGCGCCACGCCCAGCAGCCCCGCGATCTGCCCGCGCTCGTTGACGAAGCCCCCGGCAGCCGCCACACGCGCGCGCTCGTCGGGGTCGAGCGGCTTGTGGTCGCGCGAGACGCGCACGGCCGCGCCGGCCCTGCAGAGCACCGCGCGCGTGTCGCCGAGGTTGGCCACGTGCAGCGCGGGCCCCGCGAAGAGCCCCACGAGCGCCGTGGCGCCCTGCATGGCCTTCTCGCCCGCGTGGCCGTACTTGGCCCTGCAGGCCTCGTTGGTGTCGCGCAGCGCCGCCCGCAGCGCGGCCCCCAAGTCGCCGCCGGCGCCGCACGCGCGCATGCGGGCCGCCAGGCGCGAGGGGAAGACGCGCGCGGCCATCAGGGCGAGGGCGGAGCCGCCGTGGCCGTCGTAGACGGCGACGAGGTCGGTCGTGGCGTCGCCCGAGACGTCGCCGAGGACGCAGACGGCGTCCTCCATCGAGTCGCGGCGGCCCAGCATCTCGCAGGCGCCCACGCGGAGGCGCGGCAGGCAGCGCTGCGGGGCCCAGACGTCGGGCGCGCGCTGCTGCTCGGCGGCGAAGGCGTTGCCCTGCGCGTGGACGTCGATCTCGCGCGTCGTGCTGGCGAGCACGGGCGGCAGCGCGCGCAGCTGGTTGTACGAGAGGTCGACGCAGCGCAGCGAGTAGTGCCGGACGACGCCGTTGGGGACCTCTGCGAGGCGGTTGCGCGCGACGAGGACGATCTCGGCGTCGGGCAGCTCCGAGGGCGCCAAGGCCGCGAGCCCGCAGCCGCTGAGGTGCAGCTCCTGCAGCCGCGGGGGCAGCTGGCCGACGGCCGCGCGCTCGAGCGGGTTGTACCCGGCCTGCAGCACGCGGAGCTCCTTCATGCGCACAAAGTCGGGCAGCGCGCGCAGGCGGTTGCGGCTGACGTCGAGGTACGCGAGGCGCGCCATGGCGGCGGGCAGCGCGCTGGGCAGCTCGGCGAGGCGGTTGGCGCCGACGTAGAGCCCGCAGAGCGCGGGGCTGCAGCCCTCGACGGGCGGCAGGCGCTCGAGCGCGTTGTCGCTGAGGTCCAGCAGCTCGAGCTTGCGCAGCGCCGCGAAGAAGTGCGGCGGCAGCTCGGCGATGCGGTTGCCCATGGCGCGCAGCTCGATGAGCCCCGCCAGCCGCCCCTCGTCGAACCAGCGCGCCGGCAGCGCCCGCAGCCTGTTGCCCGAGACGTCGAGCTTCTCCAGCTGCGCCGCGTTGCCCAGCGTCTCGGGCAGCTCGCCCAGCGCGTTGTGCGCCGCGTTGAGCTCCGCCAGCCGCGACCCGGGCGCCCCGAGCTCGCTGGGCAGCCGCGCCAGCCGGTTGTGCGACACGTCCAGTATGTGCAGCGACGCCACGCCCGCCAGCGCCGCCGGCAGCTCCGCCAGCGCGTTGTGCGAGAGGTCCACCGTCTCGAGCGTCGCCGACACGGGCGCGCGCCCTCCGCCGCCGCCGCAGGCCACCGTGGCGATGGCGTTGTGCGCCGCGCTGAGGGCCACGAGGGCGGGCAGGCGCAGGAGGCGCTCGGGCAGCACGGCGATGCAGTTGACGGCGACGTTGAGGCGCTGGAGGCACTGCAGGCGCGCGAAGCCCTCGTCCGAGACGCTGGCGATGCGGTTGCAGGCGACGTTGAGCGCCTCGAGGCCCTCGATGGCGAACAGCTCGGGCGGCACGCGCTCGAGCGCGTTGCAGCTGAGGTCGATCTCGGCGACGCGCGCCCCCAGCGGCACCCAGTTGGGCGGCAGCGCCGTCAGGTTCCGCGCGGCCGCCGCCTTCTTGCGGATCTGCGGCAGCATCGGCGAGCTCAGCGACCGCGGCCGCCCCGCGATGGGCACCGGCGCGCTGTCGTCCGCCTCGCCTCTGCCCGCCGGCTTGGCCATCGCGCTCCACAGGTCCTCGACCCCCCGCTGCCGCTGCCTCCTGCGCTGGCGCTGCTGCCGAGGCCCTCCATCATCTTCTGCGCCCCCGCGGCCCAGCGGCGCACGGGCGGCGCCCCTCCAGCGGCAGAGGCCCCCGAGGGGCTGGCGACGGCGGCGCAGCGGGCGAGGGGCGACGAGGGCGCAGAGGGCACGGGGGGCGGCAGGGCGGCGGCGGGCGAGGGCGACTTGGTGGACATCATGGCCCAGACGTCGCCGCCCGCCGGGGCCAGCGCGGCCTCTGTCGGCGTCTTCCTGCCCGCCGCGATGCGCACGGGCTCCATCAGCAGCGCCTGCTGCCCCAGCGGCGACAGCGAAGCCCCCTGCTGCTGCTGCTGCTGCTGCTGCTGCGCCGCGACGACGCGCGGCCCCTGCGGCACGCTCGACTCGGACGCCCTCGGCGCGTGCGCAACCCCGAGCCCCGCTGGCAGCGCCGGCGAGACCGCGAGCAGCGCTGCCTGCTGCTGCTGCGGCTGCGGGGCTGGGGGCGCGGGGGAGGGGGAGGGCGTGGCGGCCTTGATCTCGATGCGGACGGGGGAGGGGGAGGGCGGGGCGGCGATGGGCGAGGGGCGCGGGGCCGGGGGCGCAGGGGGCAGCAGCGTGATGGTGAGGGCGGCGGCCTTGTCGAGGGGCGAGGGCGGCAGCGAGGGCGGCGTCGCGCAGGCCGAGGGCGAGCGGGGGCTGTCGGGGTTGCTCCCCGAGCGCGCGCGGCTCGTCTCGGGCGTCGCGGGCCGCTGGGGAGGCTTGGACGAGTGCGAGCGCGGCGGCACCACCACGCCCTGCGCTGCTCGCTCCTGCCGCACCATCAGATCGCAGATCGCAGATCGCCCCCCCGTCAGCCACAGCAGGCACAGGCAAACGCGAATTACAGTCGCGGTCAGTATTACGATACGGTACGCAGTGCACGTTAGTAGCAGGGAGGATATCTAACAGATACCGAGATCAGATTTCCACGCGGTGACGTAGCACGGGGGATGAGTCAGCGCAGGCAACGCGGAAATGAAATCGCGGGAGGCACGGCAGGGGTGTGATGTGGCGTGACGTGGCGTGCCTTGTGGTCCGAGGCGAGGAGCATGGGGGTCTTGGAGCGGTGGCCGTGGCGGATGCCGCTGAGGTCGCCCTCGTCCTCGCGCTTCTTCTTGTGGGCCGCGTGGTGGGGGCTGCGCTCGCGCTCCTTGTCGCCCCTGTGGCTGTGGCCGATGTTGATGCTCTCGATGGCCGTCTCGTTCTCGCTCTTGCTCTTCTTGTCCGCGTCGATCGACGCCTCCTTGTCCTTGTCCCTGTCCTTGTCCTTGTCCCTGTCCCGCTTGCCCTCGGGCGCCGGCGTCTTGCTCCTGTGCCGCCTCTTCTCCCTGTCCCTCTCTCTCTCCTTGTCCGACTCGCCTCCTGCTGCTGCTGCGGCTGCGGCTGTCTCCCTCTCTCGCCCCCTCTCCTTCTCCCTGGGCTTGTCCTCCTCCTTGTCCCTCTCCCTCTCCCGCTGCTCCTTCTCCCTCTCCTTCTCTCTGGGCTTCTCCTCCTCCCTGTCCCTCTCCCGGCCTGTCGCTTCGCCCTCCCTCTCCTTGGCCCGCTGCTCTCTCTCCTCGCGGTCGCCGCTGGCCTTGTCCCGCTCCCGCGGGGCCCGGATGTCCGCGTCGCTGGCGCGGCGCCTGGCGCTGGCGGGCTCAGCGGCCATGCTCTTGGCCGCGTCGAGGGGCACGGGGGCCACCGGCGGCGGCGACGCGGCGGCGCAGGGCACGCTGACGGCCGAGCCGTCGGACGAGCACAGGCGGCCCCCGGGCGCCGCCTCCTCCGCGGCCAGGGCGGCGGCGTGCGTGCGCATCTGGATGGTGGTCATCACGCGCTGCAGCTTCTCGCCCGCGCCCAGCGCCCCCACCTCCTCCCCCGTGTCCCGCAGCGGCGTCCCCGTCACCGCAAAGTACTTGCGCCCCGTCGCGCTCGCCAGCGAGTGCGTCGGGAAGAACTCGCGGATCAGGTACGCCACGAGCTCCAGCACCGCCTGCGGGGCCCCCCAGCGCCCGCACGGGCCGCGGGGACCGCGCGTGAGTCAGCGCAGGCATTGACGTGGCCGACGTGGCAGACGTGGCGGGAGGGTGAGGGTCTTTCTTGCCTTGATGTTGTTCCGCGCGATCTCCTCGGGCTGGACGCCCAGCACCTTGACGCGCCGCGCGCGCTCGACGAGGGCCACCGCCGCCTCGACGTTGGCGATCTTCTCGCGCGTGAGCCGCGGCCGCGTGACGACCCCGGGCGCCTGCGGGCCAGCGGGCGTCCAGCGCCACGTCAGAAGAAAAAAGTCGCATCACTTGCGGCGCCGGCACCGACACGGCACCGACGCGGGGACGGGGGCAGCGCGCGCGCCTTCCTGTCGGTGAGGGACTCGGCGAGCATGGCGAGGTAGGTGCCGTCGCTGAAGTCGCTGTGGAGCGTGGCGAAGACGCCCCTGCGGACGAGGTGCGCGTTGCTCCACTCGAGCAGCCGCCGCTGGAACTCGTACTCGGCCGTCGCCACCACCACGCCGCCAGTCTGCTGCCCCTGCTGCGGCCCCTGCGGGTGCGCGGGGTCCAGGGGCGGCCTGTCCGCGCGCCCCATGGAGATGCCGCGGAAGAGGGCGCGGGCCTGGGCGAGGCGTGCCGCGAGGGTCTCCTGGTCCTCGGCCATATCTGCTGGGCGCCGGCGATGTGGCGTGAGCGACGCGACGCGACGTGGCCCAAGGCCAGAGGGGGCCGCGTGCCCCTGTGTGCTGCCCAGCCCGCGGTGGTGCGCGCCAAGCAGTCTGTCCTCCTCTCTCCTCTCTCACTCTCTCAGCGCCTGCGGTCGCCGCACGGGCTCTCGTGGGGGGTATGCGTGTGCGGGGGTGCCGAGATTGCGAAATTGCAGCGGGTATTATCGAGATTTGAAACCAAGCAATTCCCCTCGGATCACTCACCCGTCGGCTCCCAACGGCTCCGAGTGTTGGAATCCGGGCCTCGCTGGGCCAGACCTTCCTCGGGTCGACGCTGAACCCGTTCTGATTTGGGTTGCTTGCCCGCTGCTGCGGTGTCCCGATTCCCGAATCGCTCAGCGAGGCCGATACAGACCCACCGCGCAGATCTGCGGAGATCCGCGTATCTCCGGGATCGATCCGCGGTCCTCTGCGGGGGGGCTGCTATAATTGGCCCCCCAAGGCGGCGATCCCCGCAACAGCCGCAGCCGCGTATCCCAGCATCCCCGCAGCCCCAGCAGCCCCGCTGGCCATGTCGGCACCCACCCGCGCGACACGGCGGCGCACCGCCGACGAGGACCCGTTCCTGAACCCCGAGCGGGCAGCGGGGGCGACGCCCCTGGCCGCTGCGCTCTCGTCTGCGCGGCAGGCCGTCCGCCGCTCCATGCCCTCGCTCCTGCGCCCCTCGCCCCCGCGCACCCCGCAGGCCGTCGACGGACGCCGCTCGCTCTTCCAGGACCCCGCTGCCGAGTCCCCCAGCCGCCCGGGCTCCTCGGCCGAGTGCGCTGCCCCTCCTCTCTTTTGTTCCGCGGTCTCTGCGCCCAAATCAATTGATGTGCTGCGCCTCCGCGATGGCGAATCGGCCGTGTTCCCTGGTCGCCAGGGGTTCTCCGCTCGCTTTTCCTTTTTGTTCTGTTGGGGCTGGGCCCAGAGCCCAAATCAATTGATATGCTGCGGCTTCACGAGGGCGAATCGGCCGTGTACCGTAGCCGCCCGGGCTCCTCCGCGGAATACGCGGCGCTGTTTCTGCCGTTCTTCTTTTTTGCTCTGTTGGGGTTGAGCCCCGCTGGGCCATATCAATTGACGTGCTGAGAACGGCTTCACCACCGCCCTCTCTTGACGGCACAACTCGGTGCTGCCGGTGGCTCTCGTGGCGCTGGCTCCTCTGCGGCTTTGGGGCACACTGGCATCGCTGCGTTTCCGAGGGTCCCCCCTGCTGCTTGCTCCACTCTTTTGCTGTGCTTTGCCCTCCGTGCTGTGTGCTCAGGGCGCTCTTTGTATCTGAATCAATTGATTTCGCGTGCCACAGCCCGCTGGGCTCCCAGGTGTTCCGCGAGGCCGGCAGCGCCCCCGAGACGCCGTCTGCGACTCCCCGGGCCCGCACGCGCCGCCAGTCGGCGGGCTCCTCCGCGGGCTCGTCGGGCGGGTCCTCTGCCGCCTCTGCTGCCGCCCTCAGCAACGGCAACACGCGGGCCGCGTCCCCTGCCGCCGCGCCCCCGTCGATCAGCGAGGCCGCCGCCCGGGCGCAGCAGCGCAGCACGAGCGCGACGGGGGCAGCAGCGGCAGCGGCAGCGGCAGCGACTCCGGGGGCCGAGACGCCCGAGGGGCAGCAGTGGGAGGGCATACGGAAGCTGCGGGGGGCGCTCGAGGCGGGGCTCGCGGGCGAGGGCGGGCCCCAGGCGCTCGCAGAGGCGCTGAGGGCGCTGGTGGGCCTCGTGGACGCGCGGACGCGGGCGTTTGACCTGCGGGCGACGAGCGTGCCCAAGAGGCTGCAGTTTGTGCTGCACCTGCTGGGCAGGATCATGGCCGCCCCCGAGGCCCACAAGCACCCGGACATACAGGCCCGCCTCTGCAAGCTCTACCTCATCGTGCGCCCTCTCTCTCTGCACCCCTGCCGCTGTGATGAGAGGCGGCGAATCAGTTGATTCCTGCGGTCTCCGCAATGCGTCCGAGTTTTTGCTGTGCTGCGGCTGACGGGCCTCTGCGCGGGCGGCCTCGGGGCAGCTGGCGCCCGGAGGGGCTGTGCTGACGAGCACGGCCAAGACGGTGTACGCGATCAGCAAGGACAAGGCCAACGACGCCCGCTTCGGCAGCGAGGGGCTCGTGGAGGGCGTCCTCGAGGTGCTCGGGCGCGCCCCCAGCGCCTCTGTCGAGGTCCAGGCGCTGCTGTTCCTCTGCGGCGCCCTCAAGCACACGAGCGAGTCCGAGCCCATCCGCCAGACGCTCGTCGCACTCAACGCCATCGAGCCGCTGGCGGCCCTCGTGCGCCCCGAGGCGCTCAAGGCGCTGCTGGAGCAGGCGGGGCGCGAGTCCAAGGACAAGGGCAGGACAAAGGTCGCCCAGCTGCTCGTGCAGGTCACCGCGGCGCTGCGCAACGTCGCCGTCAACGCGCGCGAGGCCAAGCAGGCGTTTGTGGACAGCGGGGCCGTGGCGTCGCTCTGCGGGCTGCTGGGCGACTACGCGGACCACGCAGAGGTCGCCCTCAACGTCTGCCGCATCCTCAGCAAGCTCACGCTCTTCCCCGAGTGCCTCCAGGCCCTCAGCCGCTGCCCCAACGCCGTCCGCGACCTCCTCGACCTCCTCCTCCGCAGGCGCGCCCTCCGCTGGGCGCAAGTCAACTGACACGGGGCTGCAGGTACCCCAACAACGCGGCGCTGGTGGTGCGCGCGTGCTTCATCCTGGGGAACCTGACCGGCGACGACGAGCGGCCCCGCGTGGCGATCGCGGCCGAGCACAAGGCGGTGGAGCCCCTCGTGCGCCTGCTGATCCAGTACGCCGACATGGACGCCGCCGCCTGCGCCGACGAGGCCGACAAGTCGACGCAGACCAAGCCCGAGGACGACCCCCAGCAGCAGCAGCAGCAGGAAGGAGAGAAGAAGAAGGAGCAGAAGGAGCAGAAGGAGCAGCAGAAGGCCACGGGGGCGACGCTGACGGAGCTGGAGCAGGTGCTGATCAAGCTGATACGGCTGCTGGCCAACGTGGCCATCAGCAGGGAGGCGGGGCCCGTGGTGGCGGCCACGCGGGGCATCGAGGTGCTGTGCAGCCTGCTCGAGAGGAAGTCGCCCGTGACGCACGAGGAGCTCGTGCTCAACATCGTGGGCGCCATCACCAACTTCAGCTTCTACGCCACGCCCTCCAACATCATCCTCCAGCACCAGTCCGACATCTCCTACTGCACGCCCCTCCCCTCTCCCTCTCTCCCTCTGTTCGTCTCCCCGCGTGTCCTGCGCCACGCGTGTTGCTGGCTGGCCTGTTCTGCTTTGCGCACGTGCATTGTTGCCAGCCATCTGCGACTGGCCTCTTGGCTCTATGGGCTGCTGCGCTGCCTGAGAAGCAGAGGGCAGAGCAGAGGGTGGGGAGGACCAGCTGCTCTCTTGGGAGAAGGGGAGGGCAGGGCAGGGCAGGGCAGAGAGCTCACGGCATCACTTGCGACGCAGACCTGTTCGCGCTGCTCGAGAGCGACAACGACGAGAGCGTGATCGAGAGCGTGCGGGCGTTCGGCAACTTCTCGCGGAGCGAGGCTGTGCGGGCGGTGATGGTGGAGCGGCGCATCGACGAGGTGATGTCGATCCTGCTCGAGCACCACGCCAAGGAGGTCGCCTTCAACGCCTGCGGCGTCCTCATGAACCTCGCCACCGACCGCGCCCGCCTGCGCCCCGAGGTCGTCGACGAGACGGTCCCGCGCCTGCTGCGCCTGCTCTCGGAGCACGGCGCCAGCGACGCCGACACGGAGCTCCTCGTCGTGGCCTGCAAGACGCTCTTCAACCTCTGCATCGACGACGGCGCCAGCGGGGCCAGCGGGGCCAGCGGGGCAGCAGGCAGCAACGCGCTGTCGCTGACGCAGCTGGCGGAGCTCAAGAGGGTCCTCGAGCGCATCGGGGCGCCAGCGGCAGGGGACGAGGGCAAGGCGGAGCTCGCGCACGTGACGACGCAGCTGGCGCGCCTGTGCGCCACGCTGCCCCTGAGGCAATGAGCGACCGACTGACTGGGCGCACCTGAGCTCTCCTGTACACACAACGCAACGCACAGCACAGCACAGCACAGCCACCTCGGCAGCAGCAGCAGCAGCAACACCGCAGCACTCCACATGCAGCACCCGCAGCCTGCAGCCTGAGAGCCAGGGGCAGGGCAGCGCCACCCGGCAGCGCTCGTTGACCCATCAGTTGATTGGGGGCAAGGGGGGCGCACAGACGCTGGCTGTGGCTGCTCAGCAGCGGGAGACCCGGTGCCGAGGGGCCCTGGGAGGCAGGAGAGGGCTGCCGGAGAGAGGCGGTCAGGCGGGACCCGCAAAGAGAGAGGGCGCGATGACATCAGCGGTGAATCGGCGTTGACCCCTCGCGTGGCGGTGGGGTTGTAGGGCTGAGGGGCGCCTGCGGACAAAACGACGATAACGGCGATGCACAGGAACAGCAACGCTCCCCTCGTGGCACTTGCTGCTGCCCTCGCGCTCCTCTGCTGCTCAGCGGTGCGCCCCGCACCCGCACAGCAGAGCCAGAGCACCTAAGTGTCGCTGCTGCTGCTGCTGCTGATCCCCACACCCCCAGCACAGCGCAGCCCACGCAGCCCACACCAACACAACCCTGACTGCCACAGCGGCGCTGACTTGCGGTACTTCTGGCGGTGACGCCTCGCAGGAGCCCCTCGGCAGCAGCAGCAGCAGCAGCAGCGGCGGCGGCGGCGTCAACTGCGCGTACACGGCGGTGGACCCCCTGGCCCACCAGGCGTTCCACTACGACCTGACGCCCCTCAGGCACAGCCCCGGGTACGCACGCAGGCGCAGGCGCTTCGCAGAGGCAGCGCAGCAGCACAGCAGCACACACAGAGGGGAGAGAGAGGGGCCTCCTTGTGCCGAGGGCTGAGGGGACCCGCGTGTGGCTGCGCAGGGCGGCGGACCTCGAGTGGGCGGTGGAGAGCAACAGCAGCAGCGGGAGGCAGAGGACGTGGAGGGTCTACGGCAGCGTGTGCGGGGCGACGACGGCAGCGGGGGCCTCGTACTGCGCGGGCAGCGCCGTCTGCGCCAAGGGCCTCTGGACGTGGCGCTACTGGTCCTACGGCGCCCTCGCCTCCCAGTCCTTCTGCCCCCTCGGTGCGCACGGAGGGGCCCTCTCGCTTCCCCTCACACAGACCAGGCGACGGCAGCGGCAGCGGCAGCGGCAACAGCAGCAGCGCAGAGGGCAACGCGAGCGCGGGGCTGGCGCTGACCTACGAGCACGGCGACCCCTGCGGCGGCAGCGGCAGCAGCGGGGCCACGCGGCAGACCACCATCGAGCTGCTCTGCGACGCAGCCGCAGAGGCCCTGCCCCTGGCCTCCAGCATGAGCGCCGACGAGTGCCGCCTGACCCTCCGCCTGCGCTCGCGCCACGCCTGCGGCTCCCCCGTCCCCTACCCCTCGCCCTCCAGCAGCAGCAGCAGCAGCGGCAGCAGCGACAGCAGCAGCAGCGGCGCAGGGCAGTCAGGGGCTGAGAGCAGCAGGGGCCAGGGCAGCGGCAGCAACAGCGGCAGCAGCGGGAGCGGCAGGGCAGAGGGGCACAGGGGCCACTGGGTCGCCGTCGTCGTCACGGTGGCCGCCTGCGCCCTGGCCGCTGCCTGCGCCGCTGCGGCCGCGCTGGTGTGGGCGCGGCGTCGGGGCAGCAGCGAGGCTGGGACGGGGGGCCTCTACACGTCCCTCAGGGCCGCAGCGTCCTGAGGCTCTCTGAGAGCCAAGCAGCAACGGCGCTCCATGGCACGCGATGGCTCTGCGCTGCCTGGCCCACTCACCCGCTCTTGAGTTCTCTCGGCTCGTCCGTCGCCAACCCTCTCCGGGGCGCCTCTTGAGCAGGGGGCCAACGGCAGGCGCAGCATGGCAACAGAGGAATAAAACCTGTGGCCGTGCCCTCTGTGTAGACAACCAATGGGGCAGTGGGCCCACCGCGCCGACATCGGAGCCAGCTTCGCCCAGGTGGACCCCGCCCCCGACCAAACACAGCTGCTGCAGTAGCAGATGCCAGGGCCGCACCGAGGCTTGTGGACCTGCCCTCCCAGAGCAAGGGCGAGGCAGCAGCAGCGCCTGACGAAGCCTCGGGGGTGGAAGACGACCGTGGACAGGGGTGTATATAGTGACCACAACAGTGCAGGACCGTCCCCCGTTGCCCACGAAGCCAGAGACTTTCTCGTACGGGCCTTGGAAGAACGAGCCCCCAGGCGTTGCGCGCAGGGCTGCCCCCTCTGTTCAATTGTTTGCGGGCGTCCCGGAGCTGCTGCCCGCGGGCTTCCTGGGCGACGGCTTGTCCGCGAACAGCTTTGTCTGGCGCACGGGGCTCGAGGGCGAGCCCTGGGCCCTCTGCTGCTGCTGCTGCTGCCTGGCGGGCGTGGCGGGCTTGGCAGGCGAGGGCGTCTTTGTGGCGGGGTAGAAGTCGGTGAGGGGCTTGCCGACGTTGGCGCGGCGCAGGTGGCACGCGCGGCACACGGGGATGTACTTGTCGGCGCCGCCGATGACCTCGAGCTCGGTCTCTGTGCCGAGGCGCAGCGTGTAGGCGGCCTCTGCGCGGCACACGAGGCAGACGGCCGAGAGCTTGACGACGCTCTCGGCGAGGGGCACCAGCTCCAGCACGCGCCCAAAGGGCCTCCGCTGGTACGTGCCGTCCAGCGCCGACACGATCACCAGCTTGCCCGCGTTGGCCTGCGCCTCGCTGTACTCGACCACGTCGGGGAACTGCACGCGTACGCGCAGGGGGGCGAGCGAGAGTGGCAGCGACAGCCAATCAATTGACCTCGGGGGGAAAAAAAGAGCGCGCACAAACTGGCCCTCGTCGATGCCGATGACGTCGTAGTCCGAGGCGTCGGGCACGTCCGAGAGCTTGGCCGCCGAGACGGCCTCGCACTGGACGCTGCGGCAGAGGCAGAGGGCGTCAGAGGGGTGCGTGGGATGCGTGGGAGGCGAGGGGGCGGCACCTGTCGTGGGTGCTGCACTGCGTGGCCGAGTAGCGCGTGTCGTTGATGTACCTGCAGCACCCTCCCCCTTAGCGCCTGCTGTGCTGTGCTCCTCCATTGTGTCGTGTGTGCTGTGTTGTGCTCTGTGTTGTGCTCTGTGCAGTGCTGTTTGTTGCTGCTCTCTGCTGTGTTGTGCTCTGTGCAGTGCTGTGGGTGCTCTCTGTTGTGTCGTGTGTGCTGTGTTGTGTTCTGCTGTTCTGCTGTTGGTGCTCTCTGTTGTGTCGTGTGTGCTGTGTTGTGCTCTGTGCAGTGCTGTTTGTTGCTGCTCTCTNAGAGCAGATGCCAGGGCCGCACCGAGGCTTGTGGACCTGCCCTCCCAGAGCAAGGGCGAGGCAGCAGCAGCGCCTGACGAAGCCTCGGGGGGTGGAAGACGACCGTGGACAGGGGTGTATCAAGTGACCACAACAGTGCAGGACCGTCCCCCGTTGCCCACGAAGCCAGAGACTTTCTCGTGCGGGCCTTGGAAGAACGAGCCCCCAGGCGCTGCGCGCAGGGCTTCCCCTCTGTTCAATTGTTTGCGGGCGTCCCGGAGCTGCTGCCCGCGGGCTTCCTGGGCGACGGCTTGTCCGCGAACAGCTTTGTCTGGCGCACGGGGCTCGAGGGCGAGCCCTGGGCCCTCTGCTGCTGCTGCTGCTGCCTGGCGGGCGTGGCGGGCTTGGCAGGCGAGGGCGTCTTTGTGGCGGGGTAGAAGTCGGTGAGGGGCTTGCCGACGTTGGCGCGGCGCAGGTGGCACGCGCGGCACACGGGGATGTACTTGTCGGCGCCGCCGATGACCTCGAGCTCGGTCTCTGTGCCGAGGCGCAGCGTGTAGGCGGCCTCTGCGCGGCACACGAGGCAGACGGCCGAGAGCTTGACGACGCTCTCCGCCAGGGGCACCAGCTCCAGCACGCGCCCAAAGGGCCTCCGCTGGTACGTGCCGTCCAGCGCCGACACGATCACCAGCTTGCCCGCGTTGGCCTGCGCCTCGCTGTACTCGACCACGTCGGGGAACTGCACGCGCACGCGCAGGGGGCGGGCGGGCAGCGGCGCCAACCGGTCAATTGAACGCCGGGGGGCAGCAGCGGCCGCACAAACTGGCCCTCGTCGATGCCGATGACGTCGTAGTCCGTGGCGTCGGGCACGTCCGAGAGCTTCGCCGCCGAGACGGCCTCGCACTGGACGCTGCGGCAGAGGGCGTCAGGGGCGTGGGATGCGTGGGATGCGAGGGAGGCGAGGGAGGCGAGGGAGCGGCACCTGTCGTGGGTGCTGCACTGCGTGGCCGAGTAGCGCGTGTCGTTGATGTACCTGCGGCACCCTCCCCTTAGCGCCTGCTGTGCTGTGCTCCTCCATTGTGTCGTGTGTGCTGTGTTGTGCTCTGTGCAGTGCTGTGTGTTGCTGCTCTCTGCTGTGTTGTGCTCTGTGCTGTGCTGTGCCCTGTTGTGTTGTGTTGTGCTCTGTGCAGTGCTGTGCCCTGTTGTGTCGTGTGCGTTGTGTTGTGTTGTGCTCTGTGCAGTGCAGTGCTGTTTGTTGCTGCTCTCTGCTGTGTTGTGCTCTGCTGTTCTGTTGTGGGTGCTCTCTGTTGTCTGCTGTTGTGCTGTGCTGCGCTGTGTCTGCTGCTCAGGGGGGTTTGTGCAGCTGCAGCTGGTGTGCTGGTGTGCTGGTGCAGGGGCTGCAGTGGCAGAGGGCGCACTTGATCACGAGGCACTTCTTCATCGCGTACGTGTGCCGCTTGATCCGCCGCAGCAGCTCCGTCGTCTTGCCGCTGAACATCGGCCCGAAGATCACCTCGATCGAGCCCTGCCCCTGCCCCTTGCTCCCCATTCCCTCCCGACTCTGCTGTTCGTGCGTCTCCCGCCACAAGCGTTGGATAAAGTGTGACCCAGCAAGATACGCAAATCAGAAGCCGATAATTATCCGCACTAAATATCCCACCCCAAAGATACATATCCCAATTCCAGAAATCGGTACAGCGGGCACCATCGGCGTAGTCTGGCTTGGTTCGCTCTGTCTCTGGGCGACTGATCGAAGAGCGCCGCGTCGACCCGGGTGTTCACTCCGTCTGAAAAGGAGCAGCTGCTCTCTTGCAGCCCCTGTGTCTGCGCTCCAGGAAGTCTCCTCTGAGGCACAGCCACCCAGCCTCAAGACTATGGCCGCTGACTTGGCGCACCTGTAGAGGACACCGCCGACTGAGTTTGCATTGCCGGTGAGACTGCTTTTGCACACGGCATGGCCTAACGCAGGCAAAACGCGCTTTACGCGCTTTCGTTCACACTGTTCTCAAGACAGCAGCAAAGGCCATTTCTGGCATGCCGTGCGCAGCAGTGCGCAAGAGCATTGCTCCTGACAGAAACGAAGGCTGCTATTCTTGGCTGCCGAGCAAAGGGGACAAAACAAGCCCCTGAAACCCCGTTCCGTCCCTGTCCGCGCCCTCGACCCCGCCCTGACCCTCACGCATGGCGCGCCAGTCCTGCCAGCCACTCTGCTCCCGCATTTCCAGCCACCGGGCGAGCACCAAAGAGCCATGAACATCTGCCGCACGAATGCTCTATACTTGGTATCGGGGGCCATTTCCTCCGCAACACCATAGCACCACAGCATTGCTCATGGACCGCGTACTCCTCTGCCTCGTGGCCCTCCTGGCCCTCGGCTCCACTGCAGCGCCAACCATCACGCTGGCGTCCATCTTCGCTGCCGGTACCCGAACACAGGCCTCCGCAAAGCGTCTCCCTCGGGCACTGATAAATGCCTGCGGGTGTTCTCAGGCGGAGAGACGACGCTGTACGCACAGACCATCGCCAAGTACATCCAGTTCTACTCGAGCCTCCGCGTGAACGTCACCTGTGCGCCCTTTGCCCCTGTGGCTCTCGCGTGCCCCTGACGCTTGGCGCGCAGTCGTGACAGGGGGCAACGGGGCCAACGCGATGCACTGGCTCACGCAGAAGCCTGCCGACGGCATGTACATCGCCACCGTGCAGACGCCCTTCCTCATGACGCAGACCATGTACCCCGGGTGCCCGTACAAGCTCTCGGACGTCTCAACCCTCTCGTGGAGCTCGTGAGCCCCCAACAGCAGCTCGTGGGCTTCCTTCTGACAGACCAGCGCAGGTTCGCACCCTACGTCCTCTTCGTGCACGCAAACGCGTCAATCTACNTGTGTGCTGTGTTGTGCTCTGTGCAGTGCTGTTTGTGGGTGCTCTCTGCTGTGTTGTGATCTGTGCAGTGCTGTGGGTGCTCTCTGTTGTGTCGTGTGTGCTGTGTTGTGTTCTGCTGTTCTGCTGTGGGTGCTCTCTGCTGTGTCGTGTGTGTTGTGCTCTGTGCTCTGCTGTTCTGCTGTGGGTGCTCTCTGTTGTCTGCTGTTGTGCTGTGCTGCGCTGTGTCTGTTGCTCAGGGGGTTTGTGCAGCTGCAGCTGGGTGCTGGTGCAGGGGCAGTGCAGAGGCAGGGGGGTGGGGGTAGTGCAGGGGCAGGGGGCGCACTTGATGACGAGGCACTTCTTCATCGCGTACGTGTGCCGCTTGATCCGCCGCAGCAGCTCCGTCGTCTTGCCGCTGAACATCGGCCCGAAGATCACCTCGATCGAGCCCTGCTGCCCCTTGCTCCCCATTCCCTCCCGACTCTGCTGCTCGTGCGTTTCCCGCCACAAGCGTTGGATAAAATGTGACCCAGCAAGATACGCAAATCAAAAGCCAATTAATATCCGCACTAAATATCAGACCCCAAAGATACATTCCCAATTCCAGAAATCGGTACAGCGGGAACCATCGGCGTAGTCTGGCTTGGTTCGCTCTGTCTCTGGGCGAGTGAGCGAAGAGCGCCGCGTCAACCCGCGTTCATTCCTTCTGAAAAGGAGCAGCTGCTCTCTTGCAGCCCCTGTGTCTGCGCACCAGGAAGTCTCCTCTGAGGCACAGCCACCCAGCCTCCGGACTCTGGCCGCTGACTTTTGGCGCACCTGTCGAGGACACCGCTGGCTGAGTTTGCATTGCCGGTGAGACTGATTTTGCACACCGGCAGTGCCCTAACCAGGCAAAACGCGCTTTCTGTTGTTCACACTGTTCTCAAGACAGCAGCAAAGGCCATTTCTGGCATGCCGTGCGCAGTAGTGCGCAAGAGCATTGCTCCTGACAGAAACGAAGGCTGCTATTCTTAGCCGCTGAGAATAGCAAAGAGGGGACAAAACAAGCCCCTGGAACCCCGTTCCGTCCCTGTCCGCGCCCTCGACCCCGCCCTGACCCTCAGGCGTGGCGCGCCAGCCCTGCCAGCCACTCTGCTCCCGCATTTCCAGCCACCGGGCGAGCACCGAAGAGCCACGAACATCTGCCGCACGAGTGCTCTAATCTTGGTATCGGGGGCCATTTCCTCCGCAACACCCATCGCACCACAGCATTGCTCATGGACCGCGTGCTCCTCTGCCTCGTGGCCCTCGGCTCCACTGCAGTGTCTGCAGCGCCAACCATCACGCTGGCGTCCATCTTCGCTGCGGGTACCGAACGCAGGCCTCCGCAAAGCGTCTCGGGCACTGATAAACGCCTGCTGGTTGGTGTTCGCAGGCGGAGAGACGGCACTGTACGCACAGACCATCGCCAAGTACATCCAGTACTACTCGGGCCTCCGGGTGAACGTCACCTGTGCGCCCTCCGCCCCTGTGGCTCCCGAGTGGCCCTGACGCTTGTCGAGCAGTCGTGACGGGAGGCAACGGGGCCAACGCGATGCAGTGGCTCATGCAGAAGCCTGCCGACGGCATGTACATTGCCACCGCGCAGACGCCCTTCCTCATGACGCAGACCATGTACCCCGGGTGCCCGTACAAGCTCTCGGACGTCTCGACCCTCTCGTGGAACTCGTGAGACCCCAACAGTCACGCCAGGGCTCTCCCTTCTGACAGACCAGCGCAGGTTCGCCCCCTACGTCCTCTTCGTGCACGCCAACGCGTCCTTCACGACGTGGCCGCAGCTGGTCGACGCCGCGCAGGCCGCTGGAGGCCTCGTCGTCGCCGGGATCTCGCAGCAGTTTGTGCACTCGAACATCAACAAGCAGAACCCCAGGGCCAAGGCGCTCAGGTTCATCGCCACCGACGCCTCGGCGACCAACGTCAAGCTGCTGCGCAACCGCTCCGTCGCGGCCATCTGGGGGTCGCCGCCGCTGTACCTCCTGTACAAGAGCATCCTGCGGCCCATCGTCATGGGCTCGACTATCGCTCTGGAGCTGATGCCCCGCGTGCCGCTGTTCTCGCAGTACGGCCTCGACATCACAGACGGGACGGATCGCGGGATCGCTGTGTCTTCGAGGGTTCCCGTGCAGACGCAGCAAAAGCTCTCTGAGTGGGTCGGCAACGCAGCGGCAAACGTGTCGTTCATCAGAGAGATGCAGGCGCTGGGGTTCCTGCCCAAGTACATCATGTACCCGCGCGCAAACGAGTACACCGCCCTCAAGTACAACTACTACCACGCCATTCTCTTTCCCAAGTGTACGGCAAATGCGGAATGCGGGCTTCACTGCCCAGGAGTTTTCTCAGTGCTCCCTCCTCCTCTCAGACGACTACACGTGGGTGGCAGCGACGGTGCCCTCTGTCATGGGGTTCCTCTCGGTGTTCACTGTGGTCGTCTTCTGCGTCGTCGTGTACCAGAGGAAGCGCAGGATGATGTTCAAGATGTTCGAGGACAAGATGAGCAGGCAGGCGCTGGCCATGCAGAGCCCAGCGACCACTGTGCTCACAACCCTCATGGAGATCCAACAGTTTGTCCCCCCGGCCCTCCAGCCCAGGCTCACTGAGGCCTCCAAGGTACAGCACACACAATCAGCTTCAACTGACAAATGGCGGAACAGTTGCTGGTGTCAGCGAGTCTGAACAAGGTGGACATCACAAAGGGAATGGACCAGGAGGCTGCGGTATTCCTCAAGGGCCTCATGTTCACCGATGAGAGTGGATCATGTGATCGCCCTCCAGCCATGACGAACAACTCATCGTCAAGTTCACTTGATCCAAAGGCAACAACACTCTCCATTGAACCGGGAGAGCCGTGGTGCTACACGCACTTCGAAGTCATCGTGACGGCGGCGGCAAAATACACGGGGTGGGACTACGACCCACGAGAGGCCAACAGGGAGTTCGAGGGGCACCTGCTGCAGGCGCTGCTGGTGTTCTTCTTCGCCAGGATGGGGCTGCTCGAGGCCATGAAGGTGGACAGGAAGACGCTGTGCTGCTGGGCCGAGGCTGTGGAGGACACGTACCTCCCCAACCCCTTCCACAGCCAGCTCCACGCCGCTGACGTCGTCCAGGCCACCGCCTTCCTCCTCTCCCTCCCCGGCATGTCCAACGTCGTCACCCCCGAGAACGCCTTTGTTGCCCGTGAGTGCTCTCTCCCAGTGCCCTCTCCCGCTGTTTGCTCTGCTCTCTTGCCATCAGACCTGCTTTGTTGGCATGAACGCCAGACTGACAGGGGGCATCGCAACGAATCAGTTGTGTCAGCGGCAGCGCACGACTGCGCGCACCCCGGGCGGACCAACGCGTTTGTGGTGGAGAGCAGGGGAGACCTGGCGATCACGTACAACGACAGGTCGGTGCTGGAGAACCACCACCTGGCCACGTTCTTCCGGCTGTGCGCTGTGCCCAGGCAGAACATCTTCAGGAACATGTCCGACGGCACCTGCAAGGCCCTCCGCAAGCGCATCATCGACACTGTCCTCGCCACCGACCTCGCTGGCCACTTTGCCTTCATCGACAACCTGAGCAACAAGCTCTCTGTCAACTTCTTCCCGGCGGTTCACAGCGAGGACATGGACATTCTGCTCTGCACAATCATCAAGGCAAGAATTCCCTCATTTTACTCGACTCACATCTTTGGGTAGTGCGCGGACCTGAGCAACTCAGCGAGGCCAAAGGGGCTCTCAAGGTGGTGGGCAGAGCAGATATGCGAGGAGTTCTTCCAGCAGGGCGACGAGGAGCAGAAGAGGGGCATGAAGATCAGCGCCTTCATGGACAGGAACACCCCACGGATCGCGCGGTCGCAGGTGATCTTCATCGACAACATTCAGATCAAGATATGGAGGCTGTTCTCGCAATTCGAGCCCGTGCCGGAGCTTGTCGACCTGATCGGCAAGAATCGTGACTTCTGGGGGCAGATGAACAGGTCCAAGTCAGTGACCACCGGCATCACAGCAGAAAACCTGAGGGACTGCGACAAGTAGAGGCGCGAACGGTGGCGGAATCACTTGTAAAACTACGGGATTCTTGATGGCCAAATGAACTCTGCACCGTTTCTCGCCGGGTAAAGTTAAGTAGTGCCACGAATGCGAGGCATCGCTGTTAGCGAAGTGCCCTTGGCTGTGGAATTCTCTGAAAGTGGTGTCAAAATTCTACGGTGTTCAAGTTGTCTCCATTTCGCTAGCGCTGACTCTATCCCCGAGCCTTCGATATCGAACCCTGGAGATCAGGGGGAGGGTCATGGACGAGGGCATGCGCCCGAATCGCGCACAACCTCCAATCACTATTAATAGATTTCTGCCCGTACTGGTGCTGAGGAGGGAATCACCGCCATTTCCTATAACTGCATTGTGCAATGCCTGCCGCGCACTGCTCTCTGTGTCTGCTCGCGTTTGTCTGCGCCACCACGACAGCCACCTCGGGCGTGATCACTCTCGCCTCGAGCTACGGCCTTGGTAGAGCTGTGTGCACAACGCCCGAGCTAACACCTGTGGCGACGTTATCGCATATTCAGGCGGCGAGACGACGCTCTACGCGCAGACCATTGCCAAATACATCTCCTACTACTCGGGATATCCTGTCAACCTGACCTGTGCGCCCTGCATGGCCCCTTGCTCTGGATCCTGACCCACGTGCAGTCGAGATCGGAGGCAACGGGGCAACGTCGCTGCACTGGCTGGCGCAGCAGCCACTCGACGGCCTGCACATCGCCACAGTACAAACGCCATTCCTCGTGACGGTGCCCATGTACTCCGGATGCCCTTACAGCCTCGGCGATGTCTCAGTGATCTCCTGGAGCTCGTAAGAACCCAGCAGACTCCATCTTTTCCGGGGCTCAGTTCGCCCGAAATCCACAGGTTTACTCCCGGAATTCTCTTTGTCCACGCCAGCACGACCATCAACACATGGCCGGAGCTGCTGGATGCTGCAGAGGCCGCCGGCGAGCTTGTGGTTCCCGGGGTCACGCAGCAGTACATGCACATGGGCCTCGTCCGCCAGTGCTCCAGAGCAAAACGGCTGCGGTTCCTGCAGACAGGGTCGTCCATCGTCGCCCTCGAGATGCTGAGGAACCGCACCGTGATGGCTGTGTGGGGCACTCCGCCTCTCTATCTGATGAACAAGGACGTGATGAGGCCGATCGTCATGGGGTCCGATGTCACGCCAGAGACACTTCCACGCGTTCCCCTCTTCTCCGAGTACGGCATCGACATCAGGGAAGGGGCCGACCGAGGGCTGGCAGCGTGCTCCAGGGTTCCCCCAGACTTGCAGCTCCGACTGTCCCAGTGGGTCAGCAACGCAGCGGCGAACGTGTCGTTCATCCGAGAGATGCAGGCGCTGGGATTTCTCCCGAAGTTCATGGAGTACCCGCAGACCAACGAGTACACTGTCCTCAAGTACAACTACTACCACGCTATCCTCTTCCCAAAATGTACACTCCAATTGACCCTTGTGGCTTCGGCTCACCGCTCCATTTCCTCGCGGAGTCAGACGACTACACGTGGGTGGCAGCGACGGTGCCCTCTGTCGTGGGGTTCCTGTCGGTGCTCATTGCGGTCGTTTGCGGAGTAATCATGTACCAGAGAAAGCGCAGGATGATGTTCGAGCTGTTTGAGAAGAAGATGAGCAGACAGGCGCTGGCCATGCAGAGCCCAGCGACCACTGTGCTCACAACCATCATGGAGATCCAGCAGTTCGTTCCACCACCGCTACAACCCAGACTTTTCGATGCCTCAAAAGTGCAGATTCCCCCAATTCCAATGATTCTCAACACTCCTTAAGCTATTGGTATCGGCGAGCCTGAACAAGGTGGACATCACAAAGGGAATTGACTCAGAGGCGGCCGTCTTCCTCAAGGGAATCATGTGCACAGAGGCTAGTGGCACCCCGGATTGCAGTTCTGACTCGTCTTCGGACCATATCTCGAACCAACTCGAGTCCAAAGCCACTCAGTCAGCTGTCGAAGATGAGCCGTGGTGTTGGGCACACTGGTACGACATCGTATCGGTGGCGGAGAAATACACAGGGTGGGACTACGACCCGCGAGAGGCCAACAGGGAGTTCGAGGGGCACCTGCTGCAGGCGCTGCTGGTGTTCTTCTTCGCCAGGATGGGGCTGCTCGAGGCCATGAAGGTGGACAGGAAGACGCTGTGCTGCTGGGCCGAGGCTGTGGAGGACACGTACCTCCCCAACCCCTTCCACAGCCAGCTCCACGCTGCAGACGTCGTCCAGGCCACCGCCTTCCTCCTCTCCCTCCCCGGCATGTCCAACGTCGTCACCCCCGAGAACGCCTTTGTTGCCCGTGAGTGCTCTCTCCCAGTGCCCTCTCCCGCTGTTTGCTCTGCTCTCTTGCCATCAGACCTGCTTTGTTGGCATGAACGCCAGACTGACAGGGGGCATCGCAACGAATCAGTTGTGTCAGCGGCAGCGCACGACTGCGCGCACCCCGGGCGGACCAACGCGTTTGTGGTGGAGAGCAGGGGAGACCTGGCGATCACGTACAACGACAGGTCGGTGCTGGAGAACCACCACCTGGCCACGTTCTTCCGCCTGTGCGCCGTGCCCAGGCAGAACATCTTCAGGAACATGTCCGACGGCACCTGCAAGGCCCTCCGCAAGCGCATCATCGAGACTGTCCTCGCCACCGACCTCGCTGGCCACTTTGCCTTCATCGACAACCTCAGCAACAAGCTCTCGGTCAACTTCTCCCCGGCAACCAGTGCAGAGGACATGTCCACCCTCGTATCCACAGTCATTAAGGTCCCAAACCCCGAGGGAGCGCCTCTTTGACAATCGATGGTTTGCATACTGCAGTGTGCGGACCTGAGCAACTCGGCGAGGCCCCAGGAGGTGTCGCAGTGGTGGTCGGAGCAGATATGCGAGGAGTTCTTCCAGCAGGGCGACGAGGAGCAGAAGAGGGGCATGAAGATCAGCGCCTTCATGGACAGGAACACCCCACGGATCGCGCGGTCGCAGGTGCTCTTCATCGACAACATACAGGTCAAGATCTGGAAGCTGTTCTCGCAGTTCGAGCCTGTGCCTGAGCTCCTGGACAACATCCGCAAAAACTACGACTTCTGGAGGCTTCAGGACCAGTCCTAATAGGTGATCGATAGATGTTGTTCTGACTACGAAAAAGGTCCCATTCGGGCACTCCGGAAGAAAACTGACGTTGTCTTATCGTGTGTGGCAGCCAAGTCTATGGCGTTCGATCTGAATTCCGTGGGAAAAACATTACTCCCAATCACAAAGGATGAACAGACAGGGAAATTGTTGTGCAGAGGTCTTTTGCAGATCACACACAGTTTAGCGATACGCAATACATGTTTTGATCGTGCTCTGCTACGATTCATTATTTTCCTGCAGTAGTTCTAGATCGCCTCGTGTCCTGAAGAACCCAGTGCTCGTGGTTCTGACGGATATTGTCTAGCTGCCCCGGAACGGGCTCGATCTGCGAGAAAAGCTTCCAACTCTTGACCTGTATGTTGTCTATGAAGAGCACCTGCGACCGCGCGATCCGTGGGGTGTTCCTGTCCATGAAGGCGCTGATCTTCATGCCCCTCTTCTGCTCCTCGTCGCCCTGCTGGAAGAACTCCTCGCATATCTGCTCAGACCACCACTGCGACACCTCCTGGGGCCTCGCCGAGTTGCTCAGGTCCGCGCACTGTTCATAAGTCCAGCGATCTGACGTCAGAAAAGAGGACCGACCGTTGGGGAGCACACACCTTGAGAATGGTACAGACGAGGGTGGCCATGTCCTCAGCGCTGGTTGCTGGGGAGAAGTTGACCGAGAGCTTGTTGCTGAGGTTGTCGATGAAGGCAAAATGGCCAGCGAGGTCGGTGGCGAGGACGGTGTCGATGATGCGCTTGCGGAGGGCCTTGCATGTGCCGTCGGACATGTTCCTGAAGATGTTCTGCCTGGGCACGGCGCACAGCCGGAAGAACGTGGCCAGGTGGTGGTTCTCCAGCACCGACCTGTCGTTGTACGTGATCGCCAGGTCTCCCCTGCTCTCCACCACAAACGCGTTGGTTCGCCCGGGGTGCGCGCAGTCGTGCGCCGCCGCTGACACAACTGATTCGTGCGACAGCCCGCTGTCAGTCCAGTGCTCGTTCGTTCTCGGGGGGCACGCATGTGCGCAAAGAGAAAGGCAGTGCAACGTAACAGAAGTGGGGAGGGAGAGAGATAGCACTCACGGGCGACGAAGGCGTTCTCGGGGGTGACGACGTTGGACATTCCGGGGAGGGAGAGGAGGAAGGCGGTGGCCTGGACGACGTCGGCAGCGTGGAGCTGGCTGTGGAAGGGGTTGGGGAGGTACGTGTCCTCCACAGCCTCGGCCCAGCAGCACAGCGTCTTCCTGTCCACCTTCATGGCCTCGAGCAGCCCCATCCTGGCGAAGAAGAACACCAGCAGCGCCTGCAGCAGGTGCCCCTCGAACTCCCTGTTGGCCTCTCGCGGGTCGTAGTCCCACCCTGCGTATTTCTCCGCCACCGACACGATGGTGTCCCAGTGCGTCAGACACCACGGCTCAACCTTGACCATTGCCTTCGGGGACTCAACGTTGCATGCGATATTGTCTGCCGAAAAAGAGGAATCTCGTGTGCGAATGAGATCGGACGACCAGGTTGACCGCTTCGTGACGTTGAGTGCAGATCTATCGAATGCTGCGCTCGCCTCCGTTCCGATGATGCCTTTAAAAAAGACAGCAGCCTCTCTGTCCATTCCCTTCGTGATGTCAACCTTGTTCAGACTCGCTGACACCAGCAGCTTCCGGCACTGCATGTTAGTGCACGTTGGCACGTGCGAGGGCGCTGTACCTTGGATGCCTCGGAGAGCCTGGACTGGAGGGCCGGAGGGACAAACTGCTGGATCTCCATGAGGGTTGTGAGCACAGTGGTCGCTGGGCTCTGCATGGCCAGCGCCTGTCTGCTAAGCTTCTTCTCAAACTGCTCGAACATCATCCTGCGCTTCCTCTGGTACACCACGACGCTGCATACGACCACAGCGAACACCGAGAGAAACCCCACGACAGAGGGCACCGTCGCTGCCACCCACGTGTAGTTGTCTGTCAAGCGAGGTGAGAGGTGCAGATGTCCATCTCAGCCGGTGTACATCGAGGGAAGAGGAACGCGTGGTAGTAGCTGTATTTGAGGGCTGTGTACGCGTTTGTCTGAGGGTAGGCGATGTACTTTGGCATGAACCCCAGTGCCTGCATCTCGTGGATGAACGATCTATTGGCAGCTGCGTTGCCGATCCACTCCGAGAGCTTCTTTTGTGTCTCCACGGGGACCCTCGAGGACACGGCGAGCCCGCGGTCTGTGCCGTCCCTGATGTCGATGCCGTACTGCGAGAAGAGCGGCACGCGGGGCATCGTCTCGGACGTGACCTCGGAGCCCACGACGAGGGGCCGCATGACGTCCTTGTTCATGAGGTACAGCGGCGGCGTGCCCCAGATGGCCGTCACCGAGCGGTTGCGCAGCAATGCAGCCGCAGTGGCCGCAGCCCCGACAGCAACGAACCTGAGGTGCCTGGCGCCTGTGCTCTGCTGCCTCAGGCTCTCGTGCATTATCTGCTGCGAGACTCCTGCTACATCGAGGCCACCCGCATCCCTGGCAGCGTCGAGGAGCTGCGGCCAGGTGTGGATCGCGGTGTCTGCATGCACGAACAGCACGTAGGGCGTGAATCTGCGGTCTCTGTGTGAGTCCCACGCCAGACGGGTCGTTGGGCCCACGCACGAGCTCCACGAGACCACGGAGACGTCTGCAAGCCTGTAAGGGCACCCCGAGTACATGGGCAGCGTCACCAGGAACGGCGTCTGCACGGTGGCGACGTGCAGGCCGTCGGCTGGCTGCTGCTCGAGCCACTGAAGGGCCGCAGCTCCGTTGCCGCCAGTCACGACTGCCCGTGTGCGAGAAGCAGAGTGAGTACCGCCTCAGGCAGGGCACCTACGCACAGGAGAGATTGATCTCGTGGCCGGAGTAGTATGCGATGTACTTGGCGATTGTCTGCGCGTACAGCGTAGTCTCCCCCCCTGAAGTGCGGAGTTTCGGTGGTGCTAAGCGCGTGGAGAAGCGAATGGGGCCACTGTGGCTCAGGAGGACGGACCACGCGCGAAGGCAGAAGCGATAGTGATGGTCGCAGCAGCCGCCCCGGCGGCGATTGTCAGGAAAGCGAGCGCGAGACACTGCAGCATTAATAGCAGCTGATGCACTGCACGTTTGCTCTCTGCGTCTGTGGGCGATTTCTCGTGCCTCGCCTGCCTGAATCTGAATCCAAATTCAGGCCAGACCAAGGGTACTCAGGCTTGGCTCGACAGGAAAGGAGGTGGTTGGACGCGTAGCGTCTTCAACGCCCTCAGCGCAAGGAGCAACGAAGTTTGCACGCCGACGAACGCGGAAAACTGCAGTGCAAACTTGTCCTACCGGGGCGAGACTGGTCCACTGATCTGGCAGTTCTCCTAAAGGAGAGCCTCCGAGCTGAGGCGGTGCCTCCTGCGTCAGCAGAATCTGTATTATCACTTTGCCCTGTACTGCATCCTCAGACACGGGCCACACCCGCACACGTGCTCCAAGCGCCACAGGGCGATGGGCGCCCAACACGGTGATCACCAGAAATGACCCCCACGTAACTTGCCGCGCATCCTGAGGAAAAGGCATTAATGGGGCGCACGGGGCTATTATTGGTATCGGTGTTCATTTCTGCAGTTTGCAACCCGAGTCACGGATGATCAGCAGACCCCTCCTCCTCCTGGCGCTCCTGTCCTTGGCGGCGACTGGGGCCGCCGGGGCCACGATCACGCTCGTCTCTGCCTTTGCGCAAGGCACAGCCCCCTCCACCCCAGCCCTCGCACAGCGTCTGGCAGAGGAGACGCGAGAAACCAAAGTCTGATGGCGCCCGCGGGGCCTTTCTGCATTCGCAGGAGGCGAGACGACGCTCTACGCGCAGACCATCGCCAAGTACATCGAGTACTACTCGGGACACAAGGTCAACCTCACCTGTGCGTCTCACGCGACGGCCCACGAGGCATTTCTTTTTGCCAGGCGTCTCTCACACGGAATTGCAGTCGTCCTCGGAGACAACGGGTCCAACGCCCTCCGGTGGCTCATGCAGCAGCCTGCCGATGGCATGCACATCTCCACCGTGCAGACGCCCTTCCTCATGACACGGACAATGTTCTCTGGGAGTCCGTACCAGCTCTCTGACATCTCGACGATATCGTGGAGCTCGTGAGTCCTCTCGCTACGCACCTCAGAGGTCCGGTGGCTGACCTTTCACCGCGCAGGTTCACGCCATACATTCTCTGCGTGCACGTGAACTCGACCATCTACACGTGGCCGCAGCTGTTGGATGCTGCCCACGCAGCCGGGGGCCTGTATGTCGGAGGGGTCTCGCAGCAGTTCGTGCACAGCACAATCAACAAGCAGTGCCCCAGGGCCAAGGCCCTCAAGATGATGACGATCGACTCGTCCGCCACCAACATCAAGCTGCTGCGCAACCGCACGCTGTCCGTGATCTGGGGGACACCTGCGCTGTACCTCATGAACAAGAACCTGCTGCGGCCCATCATCATGGGGGCCGACATCACCCCAGAGACGCTGCCGCGCGTGCCGCTCTTCTCGCAGTACGGCATTGACGTGAGGGACGGGACGGATCGCGGGCTCGCCGTTTCGTCGAGAGTACCTCTTGACATCCAATTGAAGCTCTCAGAGTGGATCGGCAACGCGGCTGCCAACATCTCGTTCATACACGAGCTGCAGTCCCTGGGCTTCATGCCAAAGTACATGGAGTACCCGCAGACCAACGAGTATACCGAGCTCAAGTACAAGTACTACCACGCAATTCTGTTTCCCAAGTGTACGGAAAAATGCATTTCCTCTTTATCTCACAAGATCCCATTCAGACGACTACACGTGGGTGGCAGCGACGGTGCCCTCTGTCGCAGGGTTCCTCTCTGTGCTGATCGTGATTGTCAGCGGTGTCATCTTGTACCAGAGGAAGCGCAGGATGATGTTTGAACAGTTCGAGAAGAAGATGAGCAAGCAGGCGCTGGCCATGCAGAGCCCAGCGACCACTGTGCTCACCACCCTCATGGAGATCCAGCAGTTTGTCCCTCCGGCCCTCCAGTCCAGGCTCTCCGAGGCATCCAAGGTACTACCACAATATCTAGCGTCAACTGACAGGCTGTACGAACAGCTTCTTGTGTCAGCGAGTCTGAACAAGGTGGACATCACAAAGGGAATGGACCAGGAGGCTGCGGTCTTCCTCAAGGGCATCATGTATACCGATGCCGGCGGATCCGGCTTTGATCGAGCATCAGTCGACTCAGAGACAGCTCGGTCCTCTGCCTCAATCGATACGAGGGGTTCTGTAGCTCACATGGACTCCGATCCTTGGTCCTTCACGCACTTCGAGTCCATCGTGTCAACTGCAGCGAAATACACGGGGTGGGACTACGACCCACGCGAGGCCAACAGGGAGTTCGAGGGGCACCTGCTGCAGGCGCTGCTGGTGTTCTTCTTCGCCAGGATGGGGCTGCTCGAGGCCATGAAGGTGGACAGGAAGACGCTGTGCTGCTGGGCCGAGGCTGTGGAGGACACGTACCTCCCCAACCCCTTCCACAGCCAGCTCCACGCCGCTGACGTCGTCCAGGCCACCGCCTTCCTCCTCTCCCTCCCCGGCATGTCCAACGTCGTCACCCCCGAGAACGTCCTTCGTCGCCCGTGAGTGCTCCCTCCCTCCCTCCCTCCCCGCTGCCGTTTGGCTGTCCTTCTCTCGCCAAGACAAGCCCGAGAACGAACGAGCACCAGACTGACAGCGGGTTGTCGCACGAATCAGTTGTGTCAGCGGCGGCGCACGACTGCGCGCACCCCGGGCGGACCAACGCGTTTGTGGTGGAGAGCAGGGGAGACCTGGCGATGACGTACAACGACAGGTCGGTGCTGGAGAACCACCACCTGGCCACGTTCTTCCGGCTGTGCGCTGTGCCCAGGCAGAACATCTTCAGGAACATGTCCGACGGCACCTGCAAGGCCCTCCGCAAGCGCATCATCGAGACTGTCATGGCTACGGATCTGGCGCACCATTTTGCCTTCATCGACATCCTGAGCAACAAGCTCTCTGTTCATTTCTCTCCTTCAACCAATCCCGAGGACATGGCCACCCTCGTCTGCACGATTATGAAGGTTCAAAGTGAATTCTCACAACCGGACCTAATTATGCATTTGCAGTGCGCGGATCTGAGCAACTCAGCGAGGCCTCAGAAGACATCAAGATGGTGGGCGGAGCAGATCTGTGAGGAGTTCTTCCAGCAGGGCGACGAGGAGCAGAAGAGGGGCATGAAGATCAGCGCCTTCATGGACAGGAGCAGCCCACGCATCGCGCGGTCGCAGGTGCTCTTCATCGACAACATCCAGATCAAGATCTGGAACCTGTTCTCCCAAATCGAGCCTGTGCCAGAGCTCCTCGACCACATCCAGAAGAACCGCAACAGCTGGAACCTGATGCACAAGTCGATTTCAGTGACCACGGGCATCACCTCCGAGAACCTGAGGAAGGACAGCGTATACGGGTGATTTCATAAATGAAATAACAGCCATGAACTTCATCTCTCCTTTGGGCGACACCTGGCATTGCACTCCGCACCGAAGTGAGTTGGTGTTTTAAACGGCTCCAAGGATCCGAATCGGTCCATTTATAGAATACTCTGAAATATTGCTGTAGAAGGCAGCTCTTTCATATCACCCCGTACAGTGCAATGAGAGCGGCGCCCTTCTGTGCGCTCCTCGCTCTCTTGGCGCATGGCTGTGTCGCCACCGGTGTTATCACTCTTGCCTCCGGCTACGCTCCAGGTTCGTCCATATCTGGCACAAACTGCACTCAAGGCCCGAGAAACACCATCCATCAGGAGGGGAGACGACGCTGTACGCGCAGACCATCGCGAAGTACATAGCCTACTACTCCGGGCACAGAGTGAACCTGACCTGTAAGCCCCGCGTTGCCTCCTCTTCCACATTTCGCCACTCAATTGGAGGCGCGCAGACCAGACAGGGGGCAACGGAGCCACCGCGCTCCTCTGGCTTGCGCAGCAGCCAGCGGACGGCCTGCACATAGCCACGGCGCAGATGCCCTTCCTCGTGACGCTGCCCATGTACTCGGGCTGCCCGTACAGGCTTGCAGACATCTCAGTCATCTCGTGGAGCTCGTATTTCCTCACTTCTACTTTTCCCGGTGCTCACATTGTGCTCTGCCGCAGATTTACACCGGGAATTCTATTCGCGCACGCAAACACATCGATCTACACGTGGGCTCAGTTGCTGGACGCTGCCGAGGCTGCTGGGGGCTTCGTGGTGCCCGGGGTCTCACAGCAGTTCATGCATATGAGCCTCGTCCGCCAGTGCGCGAGGGCGAAACGGCTGAGGTTCCTCCAGACGGACTCCTCTGCCCTCGCTCTCAAAATGCTGAGGAACCGCAGCGTGCCGGTTATCTGGGGCACCCCGCCGCTATACCTTATGAACAAGGACGTCATGCGGCCCATCGTCATGAGCTCTGAGGTCACTCCGGAAACATTGCCCCGTGTGCCGCTGTTTTCCGAGTACGGCATCGACATCAGAGACGGGTCGGACCGCGGGCTGGCAGTGTCCTCTCGCGTCCCTGAGGAGCTGCAAATCCAAGTATCGGAGTGGATCGGCAACGCAGCGGCCAATATCTCTTTTATTCACGAGATGCAGGCGCTTGGGTTCCTGCCCAAGTACATCGACTACCCTCAGACCAATGAGTACAGCAAGCTCAAGTACAACTACTACCACGCGTTCCTCTTTCCAAAGTGTACGCAGCGACAACTCACGGCTCTGGCATTGCACATATTCTAAGTGCTCTTCCCTCTTTCAGACGACTACACGTGGGTGGCAGCGACGGTGCCCTCTGTCGTGGGGTTTCTCTCGGTGCTCGCAGTGGCAGTCAGCGGAGTCGTCGTGTACCAGAGGAAGCGCAGGATGATGTTCAAGATGTTCGAGGACAAGATGAGCAGGCAGGCGCTGGCCATGCAGAGCCCAGCGACCACTGTGCTCACAACCCTCATGGAGATCCAGCAGTTTGTCCCCCCGGCTCTTCAGCCCAGGCTCACTGAGGCCTCCAAGGTACTGCTATGTGACACACGCAGTCAGCTTCAGCATCAACTTACAAATGACGAAACAGTTGCTGGTGTCAGCGAGTCTGAACAAGGTGGACATCACAAAGGGAATGGACAGAGAGGCCGCAGGATTCCTCAAGGGTATTGCCTTCTCTGATGGAAGTGGAATGGTAGAAACAAGTCCCGACATGCTGTCGGAACACAGCGTAAATCACCAGGATTCAAAGACGTCACTCGACGTCACTGACAAGGTTGAGCCGTGGTGTCTGGCGCATTGGGACGCCATCGTTACGGCGGGGGAGAAATACACGGGGTGGGACTACGACCCACGCGAGGCCAACAGGGAGTTCGAGGGGCACCTGCTGCAGGCGCTGCTGGTGTTCTTCTTCGCCAGGATGGGGCTGCTCGAGGCCATGAAGGTGGACAGGAAGACGCTGTGCTGCTGGGCCGAGGCTGTGGAGGACACGTACCTCCCCAACCCCTTCCACAGCCAGCTCCACGCCGCAGACGTCGTCCAGGCCACCGCCTTCCTCCTCTCCCTCCCCGGCATGTCCAACGTCGTCACCCCCGAGCACGCCTTCGTCGCCCGTGAGTGCTATCTCTCTCCCTCCCCACTTCTGTTACGTTGTACTGCCTTTCTCGTTGCGCACCTGCGTGCCCCCCGAGAACGAACGAGCACCGGACTGACAGCGGGTTGTCGCACGAATCAGTTGTGTCAGCGGCGGCGCACGACTGCGCGCACCCCGGGCGGACCAACGCGTTTGTGGTGGAGAGCAGGGGAGACCTGGCGATCACGTACAACGACAGGTCGGTGCTGGAGAACCACCACCTGGCCACGTTCTTCCGGCTGTGCGCTGTGCCCAGGCAGAACATCTTCAGGAACATGTCCGACGGCACCTACAAGGCCCTCCGCAAGCGCATCATCGAGACTGTCCTCGCCACCGACCTCGCTGGCCACTTTGCCTTCATCGACAACCTGAGCAACAAACTCTCGGTCAACTTCTCTCCGGCGACCAGTGCCGAGGACATGGCCACCCTCGTCTCCGCAGTCATGAAGGTGAGATAACACAATCTAACAGCCGATCCTGTTCACAACATCTTATCTTGGATCAGTGTGCGGACCTTAGCAACTCGGCGAGGCCGCAGGAGGTGTCCCAGTGGTGGTCGGAGCAGATCTGCGAGGAGTTCTTCCAGCAGGGCGACGAGGAGAAGAAGAGGGGCATGAAGATCAGCGCCTTCATGGACAGGAGCTGTCCTCACATTGCCCGATCGCAGGTGCTCTTCATCGACAACATCCAGATCAAGATCTGGAAGCTGTTCTCGCAGTTCGAACCTGTGCCAGAGCTGCTAGATGGAATTCGAAAAAACCATGACTTCTGGTTCCAGTTGGACCGGCATTCCAATCTCGGGGATGCCGTACACAGTTGAGTGCCCCTGATAGAAGCACACAAATACAGCGCTTTTCCGTCTATCTGGCTGGCAATTTCTGATACCTGGGATTTACTCCACCGCGTTACGATTCTTAACAGGCGTCAGATTTGGTCGGGCATCGGCCTGTTTCGCTGCATTTACGATCTTGCTTCATCAAGAACCTCTGCCCGACTGCAAGAGACTCGCACTCCATCAACATGGCCAATAGTCCACTAGGAAGACCCCATCACGTGTTGCACGGACTACAATGCGAGACCGCCGTCAGTGACCGGATACACGATGCCGCGTTGGAATTCCGGGATCATTTCACCAGAAAACCCGGAAGATAGATGAGCAGCGTGCATTGCATCGTGCTGCAGTTTCTCCTGCTCGCCGGCGCTTCAGCGGCAACGATCACGCTCGCGTGCGCCTTCGTCCGCGGTGCGCAGCTCTCTTCCTTCGCAACCGCGAAGCCAGCGAACCGACACCCGAAATATTCAAGGCGGCGAGACATCCATTNGAACGCCAGACTGACAGGGGGCATCGCAACGAATCAGTTGTGTCAGCGGCAGCGCACGACTGCGCGCACCCCGGGCGGACCAACGCGTTTGTGGTGGAGAGCAGGGGAGACCTGGCGATCACGTACAACGACAGGTCGGTGCTGGAGAACCACCACCTGGCCACGTTCTTCCGCCTGTGCGCCGTGCCCAGGCAGAACATCTTCAGGAACATGTCCGACGGCACCTGCAAGGCCCTCCGCAAGCGCATCATCGAGACTGTCCTCGCCACCGACCTCGCTGGCCACTTTGCCTTCATCGACAACCTGAGCAACAAGCTCTCTGTCAACTTCTCTCCAGCAACCAGTGCCGAGGACATGGCCACCCTAATGAGCACAGTCATCAAGGTGGGATCTCACCCTGACAGCCGGTCCTCGAAGCTCATATCTCGCATTGGATCAGTGTGCGGACCTGAGCAATTCGGCGAGGCCGCAGGAGGTGTCGCAGTGGTGGTCGGAGCAGATCTGCGAGGAGTTCTTCCAGCAGGGCGACGAGGAGCAGAAGAGGGGCATGAAGATCAGCGCGTTCATGGACAGGGGCTGCCCTCACATTGCCCGATCGCAGGTGCTCTTCATCGACAACATCCAGATCAAGATCTGGAAATTGTTCTCGCAGTTCGAGCCTGTGCCAGAGCTGTTAGATGGAATTCGAAAAACCCATGACTTCTGGTTCCAGATGGACCGCAGGCATTCCAATCTCGGAGATGCCGTACACAGTTGAGTGCCCCTGATAGAAGCACACCAATACAGCGCTTTTACCGTCTATCTGGATGTCAATTACTGATACTCTTCTCCACGTTACGATTCTAACAGGCGTCAGATTTGGTCGGTCATCGATATTTCGAAACGAGTATTTCGCCTGTTTCGCTGCATTTCCGATCTTGCTTCATCAAGATCCTCTGCCCGACTGTTCTGAGACGCGCACTCCATCTACATGGCAAATAGTCCACTAGGAAGATACCTCACGTGTAGCACGGGTAACAGTGCGAGAGCGCCGTCAGTGACCGGATGCACGATGCTGCGTTGGAATTTCACGGATCATTTCACCAGAAAACCCGGAAGATTAGATGTGTAGCGTGCATTGCATCGTGCTGCAGTTTCTCCTGCTCGCCGGCGCTTCAGCGGCAACGATCACGCTCGCGTGCGCCTTCGTTAGTGGTGCGCAGCCCTCTTCCTTGGCAACCGCGAACTCAGCGAACCGACACCCGGTATTTCCAAGGCGGCGAGACATCTTTTTACGCGCAGACCATCGCTAAGTACCTCGAGTACCACTCGGGGCACAGGGTGAATGTGACCTGTAGGCCCCGTGCTCTCCTGCTTGCGCGACAGCTCATTCGCAGCGCGCAGACGTGACGGGCAACGACGGGGCTGTCGCCCTGCAGTGGCTCGCGCAGAGGCCCAAGGATGGGATGTACCTCGCCACGGCTCAGACCCCGTTTCTCGTGACGCTGCCCATGTACCCGGGGTGTCCTTACAGCCTCTCCGACATCTCGGTGCTCTCGTGGAGCTCGTACGTATCCGAACGCCTACCTGCGGCGCTCACGAGGCCTCAGGTTTGTACCGTACGTGCTCTACGTGCATACCAGCTCCTCGATCCACACGTGGCCCGAGCTGCTCGCCGCCGCAGAGGCCGCCGGAGGCCTGCGTGTCGCGGGGGTTTCACAGCGGTATGCACACCGGACTGTCGTTCAGCAGTGTGGCAAAGCAAAGTGGCTCAAATTCGTGGAGGTGGACTCGTCTGCGACTCTGATGGCGCTGTTCCGAAACCGGACGCTGCCTGCCGTGTGGTCCTCTCCCGTCATGTACCTCAGCAACAAGAACATCATGCGCCCAATCATCGTGGGAGCAGACATCACGCTCGAGACGCTGCCCCGTGTGCCGCTCTTCTCGCAGTACGGCATCGACATCAGGGACGGCACAGACCGCGGTCTCGCCGTGTCATCAGAAGTGCCAGTGGATGTGCAGAATAAGCTCTCAGAGTGGATCGGCAACGCTGCTGCCAACATATCGTTCATCCACGAGATGGAGGCATTGGGTTTCCTTCCCAAGTACATTGCCTACCCTCGCACCAACGAATACACAGCCCTGCGGTACAAACAGCTACATGCCTTCATCTTCCCAGACGGTATGCTACCTTTCTTGGCGCGTCTAACGGTTGCGTAGACCACTACAACTACACGTGGGTGGCAGCGACGGTGCCCTCTGTCATGGGTTTTCTCGCGGTGTTCACCGTGGTCGTCTTCTGCGTCGTCGTGTACCAGAAGAAGCGCAGGATGATGTTCAAGATGTTCGAGGACAAGATGAGCAGGCAGGCGCTGGCCATGCAGAGCCCAGCGACCACTGTGCTCACAACCCTCATGGAGATCCAGCAGTTTGTCCCCCCGGCTCTCCAGCCCAGGCTCAATGAGGCCTCCAAGGTACTACTATGTGACACACACAATCAACTTCAGTATGCACTGATGACGGAACAGTTGCTGGTGTCAGCGAGTCTGAACAAGGTGGACATCACAAAGGGAATGGACCAGGAAGCTGCAGTATTCTTCAAAGGGCTAATGTGCCTCGATGGTAGTTCCCATACAGACAGTCCGGGAACAGACTCTGCTTCAATTTCCTTGCCGTCATCGAGAGAATCTTCCCTCGTGATAGGCAAGGAGGAGCCATGGTGCCTGACACATTGGGACACCATCGTGACGGCGGCGGCGAAATACACGGGGTGGGACTACGACCCACGCGAGGCCAACAGGGAGTTCGAGGGGCACCTGCTGCAGGCGCTGCTGGTGTTCTTCTTCGCCAGGATGGGGCTGCTCGAGGCCATGAAGGTGGACAGGAAGACGCTGTGCTGCTGGGCCGAGGCTGTGGAGGACACGTACCTCCCCAACCCCTTCCACAGCCAGCTCCACGCCGCTGACGTCGTCCAGGCCACCGCCTTCCTCCTCTCCCTCCCCGGCATGTCCAACGTCGTCACCCCCGAGAACTCCTTCGTCGCCCGTGAGTGCTCCCTTCCTCCCTCCCTCCCCGCTGCCGTTTGGCTGTCCTTCTCTTGCCAAGACAAGCCCGAGAACGAACGAGCACAGGACTGACAGCGGGTCGTCGCACGAATCAGTTGTGTCAGCGGCGGCACACGACTGCGCGCACCCCGGGCGGACCAACGCGTTTGTGGTGGAGAGCAGGGGAGATCTGGCGATGACGTACAACGACAGGTCGGTGCTGGAGAACCACCACCTGGCCACGTTCTTCCGGCTGTGCGCTGTGCCCAGGCAGAACATCTTCAGGAACATGTCCGACTGCACGTGCAAGGCCCTCCGCAAGCGCATCATCGAGACTGTCCTCGCCACCGACCTCGCTGGCCACTTTGCCTTCATCGACAACCTCAGCAACAAGCTCTCGGTCAACTTCTCTCCGGCAACCAGTGCCGAGGACATGGCCACCCTCCTGGCTACAATCATTAAGGTATGGCTGATTATGGATAATTATGTTCTTAACCTACTCGGATAACAGTGTGCAGACCTTAGCAACTCTGGAAGGCCTGATAGTGTTGCAATTTGGTGGGCAGAGCAGATCTGCGAAGAGTTCTTCCAGCAGGGAGATGAGGAACAGAAGAGAAGTATGACGATCAGTGCCTTTATGGATAGGTGCAACCCTCGCATTGCACGGTCGCAGGTTCTCTTTATCGACAACATTCTTGTAAAAATATGGAAGCTGTTCTCACAGATAGAACCAGTGCCAGAGATTCTTGAAAACATACAACTGAATCGTGAATGCTGGAATATGAGAGACAGATCGATTTCCATTTCGACCGGTAATACAGACACCACAAAATAAAACTGAATAATTGGAGGATGTTGAATGGAACAGCTAGAGTCAGCCAGAATTATCAGAAAGAGATATCAATTCGGGTTGTAATAAACTCAACTTTAGAAATGGCATTAGCTTAACTTGTTTCGTGATGTTAAAATTCAGGGTATATAGAGTGTAGAATGTGCATGTAATAAAAAATTAGTAATGCAAATAAATACAGTGTAAATAGATCCGCATTTCTTGGTTCACTGGTAGGCAAGTTTAAAGACGAAGAATATTTGTTTAAGAATAGAAAACAAAGAAGCATTGTTTTTCAGACCCTTCTTCGACCATCTGCTACTACTCAGAAATGGTCAGCTACACCTGCAAACCTGGCTGAACTGATAGAAACAGCCAGCTTCATAATCAAGAAAAGATCCGCTGAATCAGAGTATAAAATTGAATTGACAGAAATTTTGAGCTCGAAAATCAAAAAATCGATCAACAGCACAGAACCAAACCCCCAAGTACCACTCACTCTCTTGTTACCACGTTCACCACCCACTCAGTCACAGAATGAACCAATTCACTGACGCGCAGTATGGCTCAGTCCAGTTGAAGAGTGGTGGAAATAGGAAACCCAGCCAGTTATTGAGTTTCACTGATCTAGTGACTTGGAATGAAAAACGCGAGATTGATAGTCTGAAGTGTAAAGAGTACTTAAGCGTTGGTATGATGTCATTTAAGCAACTCTGGGCAAGATTTTCAGACTTCAAACAAGAAGTTCCAATATTGCATGAGAATGCTATTCCAAACAGGTTTCAGCAATCCAACTGCGGTATGAACAGCCAACTGGGCCCTCTCACTCATAAAAGCACTGAGAGTGCGTGCCATGCTGTGTGAAGAGCAGACAAGGCCACTGGAATCCTGAATAAACATAGATCTTATTCTATCAGTCATGTTTTAATAATCGGGAAAAGTACGAAAGATCACTTTTAGAGGTTTAATTAGTGATTTTTTCATACTTTCTGGATCCACAACACTTTGCATCTGACGGGATTCGAAAAAAAGATGCATTCAAACCAAGAGAATGAGGGCACAAGCCCAGAACGGCCGCAGGTCTGCCATGATGAGGAAACACATCATACTCAGAACGAATCAGAAACAGAGAAAGAAGACTTACTTGTCCCGTTTTGCAAGCCCAGCTTATCCTTCTCATGTAAGAGGAAGGAAGCAATCCAAGCCTTCCACTCCAAAACTTAGCCTGCTGCCAAGGTTTCTCTCTGACTGTTTCCATACTGACCAAGGCACAGTGGGGGCCGAGCTGCAAGCCTCTCTCAGAGCTGGGGTGTTCAGCACTCATTTTAATTTATCAGGATAATACACCATTTTCCCTTAACCACTGTCACTGTGCACAGGCCCCAAAAGTGAACAGGTGAGATAGATTTCTGATTTTGGAATTGAGATTGTGGGAAACGTCACTGAATAAGGATTCTACATAATGTGGACGACCTACAAGCCATAACACAAACATATTACATCACTTTGGCTGTTAAGAACTGTTCCAGTCCAGAACGTCTGCATACTGAGTGAAGGCGTTCCTTTTTCTGTTGTTATAACAGTGAAATCCATTTAATGGCAGAAATTCACCATATAATTATTCTGAACTGAGCCTTATTCCCTCTGCCTCCAAGTGAGCAGTGAGTCCAGGAAGACAATTGCAGTGCATGTATATTTTACAGAGCAAGTGGCATAACAGCAGCTCATCTGATTTCTATAGATGTGACCTGACCTGGGTTTAAATCCTGCCCACAATAAATGTCTAATAAGCACACGAATAACAGGACCAAAAGCATTAACACTACCATTCAAGGCCTTGAAACTGTAGTCGAGCCCACATGCAACATTTCAAGCTTCCTCTTATCTCTCTGCGCTAGGATAGGTATGGACGCCATTGCTGTGGGTTGTTGGATCCAAGACCGAGATTCACAGCCGAGACAGAAGATATATCGAAAAGATATCTTTGGGAAAGAATCGTTGTTGCGGCACAACAAAGAGCGACCCCGCTCACGCGCAGCGCAGCAGCGGGCAGAGAGGCGCACAGCCGCACGCCAGCGCAGGGCAAGGGGGGGGCCGCAGCGATGACCAAGGTGAAGTGCGTGGTGAGCAGCGCGGTGAGCCACCTGGGGATGCCCGTCTACAGCGTCGACGCGGCCCCCGACGGCGAGCGCCTCGCCACCGCCGGCGGCGACTCCCGCGTCTGCGTCTGGTCCCTCGCCGCCCTCCTCGCCCTCCCGGGGCCCTCCTCCGCCAGCTCCCCGACGCCGGCGGCGCCCGGGGCCCTGCGGCTGTCGTTCTGCGCGCACAAGGCCGCCGTCATGGCCGTCCGCTGGGCCCCCGCGCAGCTCAGGTTCGCCGCCTGCGCCGACAACGACGTCTGCGTCTGGGCCAGGGGCGCCGTCTTCCCCGCCGGCTGCCAGCGCCTCGACACCATCTCCCAGTCCCAGCAGACCGTCTACGAGGACGTACGCCGCCGGTGGAAGGAGCGAAGGAGGGAAGGGGGGGGAGGATATTTCCTCGGTGGGGGAGATATTTTCCCCTTTTCCCTCAACAACACGTGGCGAATCCTGAAAGTATCCGCTCGCTCGCAGTACACCAACGAGGCGGTGCTGAGGGGCCACGAGGCAGAGACGACCGACGTGTCGTGGTCGCCCGACGGCACGCGGCTGGCCTCGAGCAGCTTCGACAACACGGTCATCGTCTGGGACACGCGCACACGCAGCTGCCTCCGCAAGTGCGTGCCCCCCACACACCGCTGATGCGACGTTTGCGCATATCCCGCCGCGTCACCTCTGACGTGGGAATATCCGCCCCCCCACAGGCTGTCGCACCACGAGGGCATCGTCAAGGGCGTCGCGTGGGACCCGCTGGGCAGCTACCTCGCGTCGACGGGCGAGGACAACGCCGTGCGCATCGTCTCGCTGACGACGATGGCCCCCGAGGGCGCCCCCATCACCGCCCACTTCCGCGACAGCCCCCAGACCTTCGTCCGCAGGCACGCACAGACCCGCATATCCCCCGATATCTTCTCGCGGAATCCAGGAATCTGACATCTGGATCTGAAAATATCTGGAACTGAAATAATATCCGGGGCTGCGCAGGCTGTGCTGGTCGCCCGACGGGAAGCTGCTGCTGGCGGCGGCGGCGATCGAGTCGCGGCACTACGTGGCGGCCATGTACAACCGGAGCAAGGGCTTCCAGTTTGTCAAGTCGTACATGGGCCACCAGGGCTCTGTGCTCTGCGCCCGCTTCAGCCGCCTGCTCGTCTCCACAGCCCCCGCGGCCTCCCCCCGCGGCCCCCTGCGGCCTCTGCGGCCCCTGCGGCCCCCTGCCCCCCTGCCCGGGGCCCCTGCGCCCGCTGCAGGACCCGCGGCAGCCCCGGAGGCGTCTGCGGCAGCGCGGAGGCCGACGTACATGATGGCGATCGGGAGCGAGGACCACTCGTTCAGCGTCTGGACCAGCACGGCAGACGCCCCCGTGCTGGTCGTGCAGGGCGCCTTCACGGGCCCCGTCTACGACATCGCGTGGCTGGCCGACGGCGCGACGCTGGCCGTGTGCTCGGCCGACGCCTCTGTGAAGCTCTTCCGCCTCAGCGAGCTGCCCCTGCGCCCCTGCACGCGCGACGAGGAGGCCCGCTTCCTCGGCTCCCCGCTGCCCATCCGCCCGCTCGCCTCCATCCCCGAGTCCGCCCGCCAGCTGCAGGCCGCCGCCGCAGCCCCGCCGCCGCCCGCGCAGGCGCCCGCCGCAGCGGCAGCGTCGCTTGTGCCGGTGCCCGTGGCCCACGCGGAGCCCCAGCGGGAGGTCCGCACGCGCGACGGCAGGCGCAGGATCATCCCCATGCTGCTCGCCAGGGCCCCCGACGCCGCCCCCGCTGCCGCTGCCGCCGCCGCGACGCCCGTTGTCGCGCTCTCGGCGGCCCCGGCGGCCGAGTCGGCCGCGTCGTCGCCCGCGCCCGCGTCCGCAGGCCCCGTGTCGCCCGCGGCGGCTGCGGCCCCCGCTGCTGCTGCTGCTGCCGCTGCGGCGCCCGCGGTGGTCTCTGTGCCGCCCGCGCGGCCGCTGCACGTCGAGACGGCCGACGTCGACATGGAGCTCGGAGCCTTCGACGCAGCCGCGGAGACAGTCGAGGCCCCGGAGGCACCTGCGGCCCCTGCGGCCCCGGCGGCAGCGCCCGCAGCGCCAGCGCCGGCGCAGAAGAAGCGGAAGCTCGTCGTGGCGTCGTCGTCGTCGAAGAAGTCGTCGTCGGCGCACCACAAGGACAAGGAGCGCGAGAGGGACCGCGACCGCGACCGCGACCGCGAGAGGGAGCGCAGGCGCTCGCCGTCGCCTGCCCGGGGCCCCGCGTCCTCCGGGGCTGCCGGGTCGTCTGCGGCGCCCCCGTCGTCGCTGCCGCCGCGCCGGGCGCTCCTGCGCGCCCCGGAGCCCCTGCCCGCGGGCCTCCGCGTCCTCGCCGACGGCTCGCGCCTCGAGGTCGCCCCCGCCGGCGCCCGCACGGCGCTGGTCTGGCGCCCCGCGTCGTCGCCGCAGGAGAGCAGCGGCGGCTGGCGCGCAGAGGTCGCCGGCGCCGTGACGTCGCTGGCCGCGAGCGAGTACGCCGTCGCCGCCGCCTGCGCCGAGGGCGAGCTCCACGTGCTCAGCGCGCGCAGCGGCCGGGCGCTGCTGCCCGCGCTGCACGCCGCCGGGGGCCCCGTCGTGCTGAGCGCCGCCCGCGGAGCGCTGCTGGCCGTCGTGACCGCGCAGGGCCTCGCGCACTGCTGGGACCTCCGCGCCCGCGCGTGCGCCCTCGCGGACCTCCCGCTGCCGCCGCGCGTGCTCGCCGCGCAGCCCCTGCAGCTCAGCATCGCGGCCTCGGGCGCGCCGGTCGTCTCGGGCGCCTGCGGGGCCTTTGCGGCGCACGCGGCGATGCGCGTGTGGGTCCGCGTCGACGGCGCGGGCGACGTGGCGACGCTCGAGCAGCGCGCGGCGGCCGCGGCCCTCGTGGGGTCGCACGGCGAGCGCGAGGCGGCGCTGCTGGCGTGGGCGCGCGAGGCTGCGGACCGCGGCGACGAGCAGCGCCTGCGCGACGCGTTTGACGAGCTGCTCTGCGAGGCCGCGGGCAGCGAGCGTGCGCGCGGGCTGCTGCGCAGGGCCGTGCAGGTCGCGGCGAGCAACCGCCACCTGCAGCGCCTCGTCAACGAGACGGGCGACGCGCTGCGGGCCGTCGAGGCCTCGCAGTTCCCGCACACGCCCGTCGCCATCGGCTCGTCGCAGCCGCAGCAGCGCGTGCGCTCGGCAGAGAACTCGCCCTAGGCGGAGCAGCGGGCACGCAGGGGCTGGGGGGCCCACAACGCACAACACACGCACACGCGGGCTGAGTGGGGCCGGGACGTGCAGTCGGCGTGGCCTCTGCTGCGCCCGGACGGGGCGGGTGGGCCAATAATAGAGTGCACGCCCGACCGGTTGCCCTTGTCGGCTGTCGTCTTTAACTCTGGTGTCCGAGTGGGCCTGCCGTGGTATTACGGCTGGCTCAAAGTACTCACTGGTGGGTTTCGTGGAAAGACTCAGCAGTGTTGTGGCGGGCCCAACGGCCCGAGACTGGTGTGCCTGAGTGGATTGCTGCCCTTGTTTCCAATGTGCCCTATTGGACTCCACGGCTGTGAGACCTCCGAATGCTGTGTACCATTTGGATGGCCTCTCGGCATGTGGCACAACCCATTTTGGGTACCACTGTCAATAAAACGGGTGGTTCTTAGTTCTGCGGCCGATGGCTCAGCATTTTTGGGCTTTGCCTTTAGTGCGTATTGCTGCTCGCGGACACAGTTCAGATCTTTACCATTCTGAGAGAGCACCCTGCTCTGCCCCGCCCGCACGACGAATGCCGGCGCTGGTGCTGCTGCTGCGGTGCGGCCTCGTGGCCCTCGCCGTCTGCGCTGCGGCGTCTGCGAGCGGAACGATCACGCTGGCCTCCTCCTACGCGTTGGGTGAGCCTGAGCTGCATTGCTGTCCTCCGCTCCGTAGCCCCGGGCTCGCTCACCGCAGAGAGGCCTTCTGGTGCCCGCAGGGGGCGAGACGACGCTGTACGCGCAGACCATCGCCAAGTACATCGAGTACTACTCGGGGCTCAGAGTCAACCTCACCTGTGCGGCAGCCGCTGCGCCCCCAGAAGTGCACTGACGTCCAGCGAGCGCAGTCGTGACGGGGGGCAACGGGGCCAACGCGATGCACTGGCTCACGCAGCAGCCCGCCGACGGCCTGCACGTCGCCACGGCGCAGATGCCCTTCCTGGTGACGCTGCCCATGTACTCGGGTTGCCCCTACAGGCTCGCGGACATCTCAGTCATCTCGTGGAGCTCGTGCGACGGCCGCAGCACCTACGCTAGGGCTCTGACAGGGGCCCAACAGGTACACGCCAGGCGTGCTGTTCGTGCACACCAACACGACGATCTACACGTGGCCGCAGCTGCTCGACGCCGCCGAGGCCGCCGGGGGGCTTGTGGTGCCCGGCGTCTCGCAGCAGTTCATGCACGCCAGCCTCGTGCGCCAGTGCTCGCGGGCCCGCCACCTGCGCTTCCAGCAGGCCGGGGCCTCGGCGACGCTCGTCCAGATGCTAAGCAACCGCAGCACGTCGGTCGTGTGGGGGTCGCCTGCGCTGTACCTCATGCACAGGGACATCATGCGGCCCATCATCATGACCTCCGAGGTCACGCCCGAGACGTTGCCCCGCGTGCCGCTCTTCTCGCAGTACGGCATCGACATCAGGGACGGCTCGGACCGCGGGCTCGCTGTGTCGTCGAGGGTCCCCGTGGAGACGCAGCTGCAGCTCTCGCAGTGGATCGGCAGCGCCGCTGCCAATGTCTCGTTCATCCACGAGATACAGGCGCTGGGGTTCCTACCCAAGTACATGGAGTACCCCGACACCAACGCCTACAGCAAGCTCAAGTACAACTACTACCACGCGTTCCTCTTTCCCAAGTGTGCGTCGCTCGGGCACATGCGACGGATTCGAGCACTGACCGAGCACAACGCTATTCAGACGACTACACGTGGGTGGCAGCGACGGTTCCCTCAGTCGTGGGGTTCCTGTCGGTGCTCACTGTGGTCGTCAGCAGCGTCGTCGTGTACCAGAGGAAGCGCAGGATGATGTTCGAGCAGTTTGAGAAGACGATGAGCAGGCAGGCGCTGGCCATGCAGAGCCCAGCGACCACTGTGCTCACAACCCTCATGGAGATCCAGCAGTTTGTCCCCCCGGCTCTCCAGCCCAGGCTCAATGAGGCCTCCAAGGTACAGCGCCCTCTCAGGTTCCAGCACGCATTGACGGGTTATGCCGACAGCTTCTGGTGTCAGCGAGTCTGAACAAGGTGGATATCACAAAGGGAATGGACCAGGAGGCTGCGGTCTTCCTCAAGGGCATCATGTTCACTGAAGGCAGCAACGGCTCCTTCGACACGATGTCTGTTGAAAGCAGATCGCTGTACAACTTGGACCCCAAGTCTTCGCTCCTCCTCATAGACCAAGGAACTCCGTGGTGCTACACGCACTTCGAGGCCATCGTGGCGGCGGCAGAGAAATACACAGGGTGGGACTACGACCCACGCGAAGCCAACAGAGAGTTCGAGGGGCACCTGCTGCAGGCGCTGCTGGTGTTCTTCTTCGCCAGGATGGGGCTGCTCGAGGCCATGAAGGTGGACAGGAAGACGCTGTGCTGCTGGGCCGAGGCTGTGGAGGACACGTACCTCCCCAACCCCTTCCACAGCCAGCTCCACGCCGCAGACGTCGTTCAGGCCACAGCCTTCCTCCTCTCCCTCCCCGGAATGTCCAACGTCGTCACCCCCGAGCACGCCTTTGTTGCCCGTGAGTGCTCTCTCCCAGTGCCCTCTCCCGCTGTTCGCTCTGCTCTCTTGCCATCAGACCTGCTTTGTTGGCATGAACGCCAGACTGACAGCGGGGCATCACAACGAATCAGTTGTGTCGGCGGCGGCGCACGACTGCGCGCACCCCGGGCGGACCAACGCGTTTGTGGTGGAGAGCAGGGGAGACCTGGCGATCACGTACAACGACAGGTCGGTGCTGGAGAACCACCACTTGGCCACGTTCTTCCGGCTGTGCGCCGTGCCCAGGCAGAACATCTTCAGGAACATGTCCGACGGCACCTGCAAGGCCCTCCGCAAGCGCATCATCGAGACTGTCCTCGCCACCGACCTCGCTGGCCATTTCTCATTTATCAACACGCTCAGCAACAAGCTCTCAGTCAACTTCTCGCCGTCGACAAACTCAGAGGACATGTGCACTCTCGTATGCACAATTGTGAAGGTACAGACATGCTGCACTAGCCGTGGCTCACTCGCTCTTAGTGTGCGGATCTGTGTAATGCAGCGAGGCCCCACGAGTTATCAAAGTGGTGGTCTGAGCGCATCTGCGAGGAGTTTTTCCAGCAGGGCGACGAAGAGCAGAAGAGGGGCATGAAGATCAGCGCCTTTATGGACAGAAGCTGTCCCCGCGTTGCTCGGTCGCAGGTTCTCTTCATCGACAACATTCAGGCGAGGATCTGGACACTGTTCTCCCAAATTGAGCCCGTGCCAATCCTCCTCGGTCACATCCGCGAGAACCGTGACTCGTGGTCTCTTCATGACCAGTCTCGGTCTTCTATCAACGTCGCACAGCCCTAGGCTTTAGGGTTCTCCCTCACAGTGAATAACAGCAATAGATGATAGCGCAGTTTCAACTGTACATTTGTTGTTGTACACTCTGGCATTATTCTGTCCTGTAGCCAAATCAGATGCAAGAAGAAGTTGTTTGAGTCTCGGATGAGCTTAGTTTATTTAGTGCCTTTTCCTTGAAGCCCATACACTGTCTGCACACCCTTCCCCTTTAGCTCAACCGAATGCGGTTCTTCAAAAAGAAACTCAGTACTGGCCAGTTGGTATGTCTTTGCATCACAGAGCACAGTTCCTGGTGCCGTGTTTGCCTTGAGGCGGGTAGCCTACAGGGACGTTAGTGCAGATCTGAAATGTGGAATCCGTACCAAATTAACAGTGTCAGACCACAGATCATAAATCCAGTTGCGCTTTCCAATAATTCCACCAGCACAGGGACCAGAGCTGACTCCAATGCGCAGATGTATGCTTGCACCATTAACGAATTTCCCATGGCTATAATCCATGAACCGAAGTGCCAGTTCCAAGATGATATGCGCATGTCTTGCTGTCTCTGTTGGCACCCCAGATGCCGCAACTTTTTTCCAACGGGTAAGTTGAATAGAAGAGAAATGTAATTGAGCAAGCATACAGTATAGATCGAGAATCGTCTTGATCTTTGTAGCACCACTCTTGTCCACTATCTCATCTAGACCGTCGATGTACTGGTTCAAGAACTCAGCCACTAGCTCGGGTTTCGCAGCTGTTGCCCAGTCTTTGAATCCCACAATATCACAGAAGAGAATGCTCGTCATTACATATTTCTCATTTGGCAGCTCCCCTGCTTGCAATGCCCGAAATACATGTGGCGGGAATAGTGTCTGGATAATTGCAATGGATTTTCAGCATACAAGTGAGTGAATAAACAATGAAAGGAAGATGAACTTACTGGTGCTGAATGACACGAGAGTGAATAAGATAGTCTACAGATTGTGCAATTGTCTGATACTCGGCAGCCCCATGGAACTTCACATTTGTGGACTTTCGAGACACTTGAATAATGGCCTCTGATAGTATGGACAGCCCCCGAAAGACAATTAACTCGAGTAGTGCAAGACTGGCAACAAGGACTAATACTACAATGGAAATACCAATTCCACATAGTGCTGAAAAGAGGTTTTTTTCCACATGAAGAAGATTAGAGCTCCGAACTGCAAACATCATAAGCCGTCTTTCTCCCCTCTGTCGAACTCAATTAGTGCTAACTCAATAATTGTGTGCTCACCATATCTCTGAAGACAGCTCCCTCGAATGTAACAGACGAGTTCAGGTAGCTTGTGTCTTCGGGACATGCAAATGATGCGGTTGTCATTAGGCTGCGGTCCCTTCCAGTCAATATCTTAACTGAGTTTCCTGAAGGATAATGAAAATAATGAAATTCAACACCATTCCATACCTTTGACGTTGTTCCCAATTATTGCAGATTGCTCACTATTCCACAGTAATGTCAGATCACCACTAACTTCATTCTCAGAACTCAGAAAGCCCAAACACATATTAAGCATATGAGCATCCGATGGCAGAAGCCTTGTGATATCTCTGAGCAGTACAGCCCATCCAACAACAGGAGAATCCTGTGTTAAGCACACGGGAAATGATGCAGCAAGACGCGTGACTTGTCTGAGAGTTTCTGTCAGAAAGGAAGGGAAAATCCTAATTTCAGCATACGTGACTGGATCGAAGAGAAGGCCGAAAACCTGCCCAGTGTTGTTGTGACCCCACTTCATGCCTCTTCTGCTCAACTGCTCCCACATCACAGCCAATTCCTCCTTTGAGATATTTCTGTGACTGTGGTTGGCAGTGTAGCCGATGCTGTTCAGGACTGTTCCGTCAGGTAGGAAGTAGACAAGGCCGTCGACCCTCATATTCTCCAAAACGACACCTTTAGCAATAATGTCCTTCCAGTATTGTCCATCTGGGATACGAGCTTGCACGTATTCCACTGGAACATCCTGATGGAAGTACTGAGGTGAGAACCTTCTAGATCGAAATAATCGTACCCAGGCAGCAAAGGACCCACCTCCGAGCATCAGGTCAGTTAGGGCACCCTGCAGAACATGCGATATTCTGGTGGTATCCGCAGTGGCCTGAGTTTCAACGAGCTGCCTCGTTGCGTTTCCGAGAATGACAAGGAGGAACGCCGCCAAAGCAGCAATTGACACTGCCATGAGAATGACCGTCCCTGCGACGACCCAGAAACGCAACGACCTCAGTACCCGAGTGTGCAGGGGCTCGTGCACATCTGCGCTCCAGTTTGTTATGGTGTCCTCCTCCATTATGCTCAACAGTCCTGCCGAGTTGGACGTTCTATGAGACTCGACCTCGGTGCTGGGACTGTCGCAGTTTGAAGAAATGAGCCGCCAGACCTGGAGAGCCTGGGGTCCCTCGCCAATCTCCTTTGAGGACTCGAAAGAGATAGAAGTTTTGCACGATTCCTCGAGGGCATTTTTTGTTTTGTCGCAGCACAGGATTTCGCCGGGAGATGCCGACTCCTGGATCTGCTGGCTGTGGGTCACTGCATAATGGCGGCGAGTAAGTTAACAACAACAATTGTTTTCTCGAACCTGCTGGGCCCCATAGCTCGTAGAACCTCTTCTTCAGACCAACAATAGCGCTGCTGCATGAGCCATAGGCAATACCCATTCGAAATTGGAGTGCCTGATCAGAATGGGCCATTGTACTCCCGTTGCAGAGCCTGAGGTCTGAGAGTCACTTGAGGTGTGATGATTTATTTATGTGTACCTGGAAAATCGAAATGCGATTGCTGCGATTGCTTGGGCACAGCTGGACTGCCCTTCCGCCACTCCACTGGCCACAACTGTTCTCACATGAGTTATGAGAGAGAAGCGATGTCCCAGTACCGTATGCATCTCCGATTGTCATCACCTTAGTCGCCCGTTCTGCAAGGACTATAGCATCCATTTTGTTGTACAGACCGTTGAGGAAATGTGTTACAACTGCGGGATCCTGTGTGGACGACCTACAGGCGAATCAGATGGACACCCCAGGTTTCACCTTCAGTACCACAGAGTGAAGTTGCAGATGTCTACAAAGAGAATACAGGTTTCAGGGAATGATTGGTTGTTTGTCTCCTCTCTCCGCATTCTGGCCAGCACTTCTGGCGGGTATATGCTCTGTAGTATAAACTCTGTTTGCCTACATGTTGATGTCAGACTGGAAGCTGACTTGTGGTCTGACGTACTGAGTTCTGTGCTCGAGGGCCGACAGCAGTTCATTCACAGCGCGAGTCACACACCGAAGCTCGCTCTTTCCCGTGACAGCCAGCCGCTCACCCTTGTTCTAGGAATGGCCAAGGCAAATGAGCAACAGAATGAAAACTGCCTTGAGCACACAGGGTTGTTGGAAAGGCTGATGATCTTCCGCGAGAGCGACGAGAGGATCCTGAGGACCGAGAACTCCATCAGCAGTGCCACCAGCACGACGATGGCGGCGAGTGCCCCACTGCAGATCCCTATGATGTATTTGATGGCTGCGCAAGGCCGGCCCCAGTGAGCGAGGAGCGCAGGCAGACAGAGTTGAGGTACCGGGGTCGACAGTGGCGGCGTCTGACCGGACCCCCCGGATCACTGTGTACACGCGCGGCACGCCCTCCTCGTCGCAGAGGACCACGCCAATGGCCAGGTACGAGTTGTCGCTCTTGTTGGCAGCGCTCGAGCACGTCATGCCCACGCCACCGAACGCCTCTGACGACTGCACAGCGTACTCCACAGACTTGGCTTTGATGGGTTGTTAGCGTACGACATGCTGAGTGCATTCGAG